>ML660786.1:3709531-3756666 GCA_007570785.1 Antilocapra americana
TGGGAGGGGGGAGGGAGGGGGGTTCTGGAGGGGGAGCATGTGTAGACCCATGGCGGTTTCATGTCATTGTATGGCAAAACCAACACAATAAAGTAAAGAAAATTAAAAAAAATAATAATGAAAAAAAGAAAGAAAGAAATGGCAGATACAAGAGGAACACTTTGATACTCCTGTCTACTTGAAACTAAGAAATAAATATTGCCTGTGAAAGGTGCCCCCTCCCTTTACCAGGAGGCAGAAAGACATCCTTATCAGCAGAGACAGGAATTCAGGCCCAAGAAGACCATATAAACAAATCTTTTTACTTCTTGACTAATTTACTACCAAGCCCAAACTGGGCTTAAATTCCTTACTAATTAAACAGCCAAACCTAAGTTAGCTGCCCTGTCAATTCTTCTCAAATTTATTGTTCCCTTGTCTCAAAAGTTTAAAAGCTGCCTGCTGTGGTCACCCCTTTTAGGTCCTATTTCTATGAGACCTCTGATTAAAAGCTACTTCTTTTTCTCTTAATCTATCATGTCAATGTTATTATTAGTCCAACCATAAGAGCTCAAGAGAGGTAGAAAGGGAAATCTCTTTCTTCCCAACAAGCTTATTCCTTATATCCAGAATATAAATACAAACCCCATATTAACCATTGAAAAGCAGTGATCTGCTCTCTCAGATGTTATCAGGCAAGGTCAGTCCTCTTGATATGTAGACCTAGAATGTGCATTGAGAAGGTCTTATGGAGGAGTCAAATATTTAGATAATCTTATTGATGAATGGGGTTATTATTTTTTTTTTTTTTTGTAATTCTAGTGCTCAAACTAATCCTAATTGAAGCCATTGGCCATCCTTGGAATATTACATGTAAGTCTGAACACACAATGACCAAGTTCATTCTAAAGATGATGATGGGTCCCAATATAGATTTCATCTGAGATAAGAATTGATGACTGGAATGTCAAGGAATTCCAATAGAGACTCTGTCATACTTCATGATAATTTGTAAACAGCCCTTAGAGGAATTCCTTTTTACAGGGAGGACTTCCTTTCTGAAGTTGATCTCAGTTAAAATATTGGTTCCTTCTAAAATTTTACACTGCACTTCTTGATTAGAAAAGAACTACTCAATTTATTTTTATTTGTAAATTATATAATACTATCAGTTCAGTTCAGTCACTCAGTCATGTCCAACTCTATGTGAACCCATGGACTGCAACACACCAGGCTTCCCTGTTCATCACCAACTCCCGGATCATACATATTCATATAAAGACAAAACTATAAATTTTATATAAATAAAAGGTTTAATATTTTTACCATTTCTTCAATTGATTATATTGCCTGTGTCCCAGACATACACACACTTTAGGAAAATAAGGGGTAAAAAAAAAATCTGGCTGATAATAGCACCTGATCAAGTATTTAATTATAAAATTTTGCCAGTTTCATAGTTAAGAGAAACTCCATGGTTGGTTCCATGGTGTAGTGCTGTGCCAGTTTCCATAGTTTTAGAGAATGGTGGGTGGCTGTTAACAATCATGAGAGTCTGAATCCACACTTTGATTTTACTTACAAATAATATACAACAAAATCATCATGGTAATTATTAAAATCACTTCAAGTTGAAGAGCTAACATATCTATCTCCTGAATTAAGTCCTTTTCACTCATCAGAGGTCATATCAAATAAACTGAATTTAGTCCTAATTATTGACACTTCTGTATTCTCACTGATTCAAATGAAAATGTAGGCAAAATGTCCCAGGATCAGATTTTCCCCACTATAAGATATTTAATCACTCAGCACCTCTCACTGCTCCATACTGTGGTCATCTCAAACTGCTCTTTGCTCTTCAGGTCCATGCTTTTTTGTCAAATATAATGGGATACAGCTGTGAAAATCTGTTTTCATCTCAATGTTTATACAACAATGACCTTTAGATACTAAATATTACGTTCCATGTTGGGAACAATAAGATTTAATTTAATAATACAGAAGTAGAATAATTCATGCTGTGAAATCTAAAATATTATGATATAATTGAGATGATGGGTTTTGATTTCTAAGAAAAATAAGTATTACAAAGAAAATGTTACCCTCAGCTATATAAATAATTTATTTCTGTTTTAATTTGACTGCTTTGATCATAAGATTTCATCAGTCTCTGTTTCACTTTAAATGCTCAGATTAAAGCTTCTCATTGCCATTCGTTTGTTCAATCATTTATTTTCTTTGGGGGCTCAAGAACTCCTGATGATTTTGTTTTCTCTATGATAGTGGATTCTTTTTTACTTACACGCTGGAAGCCAAAAGATTAATCCTTTGGAATCTCAATGAATCATCTAATTAGTGACTTACTAAAAATGAAATAAGTTAATTATGTGTAATTTCTTCATAAAGATCAAATGACAGGCAAATCACTTTCCTAAGGCTATTCCCTTTATTCATAGCATAAATGAAGAAAACAGAAATCAAATAAAATTTTTGTGGCACTAATGCTAATAGTGCCACAATATAATAATAGATTTCTAGGTTATTCTATTAGAAGTATCAGCTCAGCATGAGTCCTTCCTTATATATTAGTTTTTAAGAAAGCATCCTTCCCCAGAACAAGAATATACTCGTTAGCCAATTCACTAAGATATACAGTAACTTTCAAGCTAATTAAGCTCAACTAATATAAACCAAGTACCTACTAAGGACAAGGCAGCATGGCTTCCTGCCCCACCGCTTACTAGTTCTCTAATTCACTCGTAGCAAGTCACTTATATTCTCTAAACCTCTTAATGAGATGCCAGGGCAGCCACAAACACCCCTATGGAGCTAAGCATTTCATCCAGTTGGTTAGATTTGCTGGAGAATTAGTGATCACAGTGAAGGGAGAGCATCGTAGGGGGTGTTATCTTCTGTCATCTCACTGATCTCTTCCATCCCCACCTCTTCTGTTCTTTTCCTGCAGGGTTACCTTCTGCATCTTCAAACTGAGCAGACCAATTCACTCCCAGTCTTGCTCCAAAGGGATATAACGAAACCCATCAAAATTTTTCAGGAAAAGCAAAGGCCAAACATGTAACAGCTTCCATCTTCTACAGAACATATTTATGGTTACAAATAACATTTTACCTTCTTGCTCATTTATTGCTTTTATGATTAGAGATGGCAGTAAGAGCCAGAACACAGTTCACCAACAAACAAGCGGCAAGTGAAGACGGTCAGGCAACAGATATTGAATACTTTTTCAAAAAGTTTCACCCATTAACTAATGAAAGACATAGGCTATTGTTGTGAAGGAAGGACAAGGTCAAGGGATGATTTGCAGTTTACTTGGGTCTATTTACTTGTGGAATCAGGGAAACTGGAGCATTTTAAAAGATGGAGAGGAAGAAAGAAGCAGATGGATTAATTGTAAGTCCATTTGATGTCCCAGAAGAGAGATGTGGGAGACTGGATTGAGTATGCACATTAGCTTTGAGATGACAAGAGTCAGACATGTCTTTCTTTTAGACAGAAGTGAAGATGTGGACTAAGAATCAAAGGGTAGAATTTTTAGTACAGAAACCAGTTTAGGGAATTTGAGCACATGGCCTCATTGAAGCTTTTGGTAGCATCGGCTTACAAAAAACAATTCAGTCTCATCTTAGATCCAAAGCCTCTTCAACGTGAAGGGTCCTGATTGATCTTTGCTATCCTGGGGGTCTGGGAGGCTAAATATCATTGTATGTGCTTAACAGTAGCATCTACATTGTAGTCAGTGGACTACCTATGTTTTGCCATTTTCTACTTGTTAAAATTCACCCCCTCTTTTATTATTTAGAGATTTATTTTTTGGAGTTAATAAGGAAATATGTGTACTACAGTTTAGAAATAAAGAAGAATTAGGATGGCTATATTAAGCACTTTATTTTGGAAAATATACAGAATAAAAATTAAGAAAATATACCAATGCATTTATTTCCAACTCAATTATAGTTATTTCATAATCTATCCAAAGTGAACAACTATTTTTTTTTAATTGAGTAAAATTTACTATTGCCTTCAGCAGTGGTTAAGTTCTTTTATTATTGAAAACTGTTAAAAAGGAATTAAATTTTGTGGACAGTCCTCAAGAAAACTCTGCTTAATCACTCCCACTCAATGTCAATTTGTTTAATTTTATTTGATATTTATATACACAAATGGTATATATTTTATGATTTTTTGTACTTACTCATCATGCATATAATGCCTTTATTTAGACTTAACTTGTATCCACACAAATAAATATAAAAATGTGACTGCATTAAATCAAAATCACAAGAAGGCTCACCATCTTATATGCTTGTTTTACCATTATTTTCTAACTAGATCTTCAGACTCATCTTTACCTTCTGCAGATGATCTTAAACATTAATGTCAATTGAGTCTTCTCTCCAGACCCTTTTCCTTCTGCTTTACACCCTTTTGACTTCCCTGGTGGCTCAGGTGGTAAAGAATCTGCCTGCCATGTGGGAGACTCAAGTTTGATCCCTGGGTCAGGAAGATCCCCTGGAGGAGGGCATGGAAACCCACTCCAGTATTCTGACCTGGAGAACCCCATGGACAGAGAAGCCTGGCGGGCTACAGTCTATGGGATTGCAAAAAGAGTCGGACATGACTGAGCGATTAACACTCACTGATTCACTCACACACCCTTTCATATAGTTAGTGTCTACAAAGGAAACTATGCTATTTGTGTGTGGGCTACGGTTGCCTCTTCCTCCTCTCTGCTTCTCTGTTTACTTTCTAGATCAGTTTCCCAAAATGTCTTCTGGGGAGCACTAGTGTTCAAGACAGTCTGTGAATTAAAGGTCAAACAAATTTGGGGGACTCTGTCACTTGCACAGTTGCATATTAAAGACTGAGGAATTATGCATCCAGGTAACCGCATGATTTTAAGACAACATCTCCTAAGTCTATGTTTATGGGAATATTCATGAAAAATCTACCAAAAAGATTTTTTAACCCAGATGGATCATCACTGTACTAGAATTATATTGCTCTTTCAGCTCTTTTCTCTTTCCTGACCAGGAGGCCCTACTAAAACTTTTTGATTGCTGCCTGGCAGTGCTGAACTTCTCTGGATGTCATGCAGGCATTTGCTGAGAGATCTGTGGAATGATCCACACTTTTATAAAAGGAAGCAGAAGGGAACTTTGTCCAATTTGTTGCCATTATGGATATTTTCATCATATAAAAGCAATTTAGAGAGCATTTTCCATTTCGCCCTCTTCTGGATACATTCAAATGGATTAATTTTCTTAAAATTTGGCACCCAGAATAGAACATAGTATACTAGATATGGTTTAACTAGTGTAGAGAAAAATACAGCTATTGTTTTGCATGGTCTCAACTCTTCCATTAAGATGGAATAATATCATCTGAATATTATATTTTAGCATTATTGCTCTGTAGACTTATATTCAGCTTGGTGTGAAAAACAGTTTTCCCTTTTCTTACGCAGATTTCCACACTAGCTATCGCCAAAGCCACCTCCCTTACGATGGACCTTAACAAGGAGAGAGGGGCAGAGAACAGTCTCTCCAAGACAGGTCGGTCTCATGAGACCAGCAGAGCCAGATGTCGCTGGGGGACTTTTGAGATACGGAGGCAGCAGATAAGATCGTGTCTAAGTGAGGATGCTCCTGGAAAAGTCTTGGAGAACTGATCAGTGCTTAGTCCCAGGGGAGCTGAGATGAAGAAGAGTAAAGGCTGGAGTATTTTTAGGTCAGTGACCAACAAGGCATGCTTCTACGTATCTTGGTGAATCTCTAGAGCCTCCCTTGCCAGACTTCACAGATTCTGATCCCCTCTCCTCCTTTGGGGGCCTCTGCACTCCCAATGTGCCACGGTTTTTTGCCAGCTGCTCTATCTACTGATTTACTTGTCCTCACAGTTTCGAGGTGGAGAGAGGTGGGGAGAAGTTGAAACCATAAAACTTTGTAAAGACATTACATTCCTTTTGCTTTTTCTCTTTATGTCTATAATGGTGGTGGCGGTTAGTTGCTAAGTCATGTCTGACTCTTTGCGACCCCATGGACTGTAGCCCACCAGGTTCCTCTGCCCATGGCATTCTCTAGGCAAGAATACTGGAGTGGGTAGCCATTCCTTTTCCAGGGGATCTTCCCTACTCATGGATTGAACCCAGGTCTCCTGCATTGCAGGCAGATTCTTTGGATTCAAATTTGTACACTGAAGGAAAAGTTACTGAACCTAATGGAGATTTTAAGGTTCAACTTGAGATTCTGTTATAGCAGATTTGCCAAAACAAATCGAGTTAAAAGTTAGACTGTCTATACAGCTCTCAATCATCTTTGTCCCAAGATAGCTGAAGGATGCAGTACACTCCAGAAGCCGAGACTTATTTTAGTAGCAATGTTCAAATGGTGTGTATGTGCATGAGAATCAGGAATTCTCCCCCACTGACTATCACTTGTCAATGAAAGTTACTTGATCTTTCAATTTCTTAGTCCTATCAAAAACTACAACAACAAAAAGTCCTGGAGCATTTTTTTTTAAATAGCAAGATTCTTGATTGTTTCATTAATTGCCAAGTGATAGCTCAGTTGGTAAAGAATCCACCTGCAATTCAGGAGACCCTGGTTCAATTCCTAGGCTGGGAAGATTTGCTGGAGAAGGGATAGGCTACCACTCCAGTATTCTTGGGCTTCCTTGGTGGCTCAAGGATTCTTCCTGGTAAAGAATCCTCCTGCAATGCGGGAGACCTGGGTTTGATCCCTGGGTTGGGAAGATCCCCTGGAGAAGTGAATGGCTACCTTCTCCAGTATTCTGGTCTGGAGAATTGCATGGACTATAGAGTCGGACATGACTGAGCGACTGTCGCATGGATAAACCATCAGTTTAATAATCAATTTTTATAATTTTTCCAATGAGTAAAGTCAGGCTTCCTATGCCCTGAGGTCTCTGGACTCTGTCCTGCCCCACTTTATAAATGACCACCCGTAGCAGACCCCACCATTTGTATCTGTAACTGAGAGACCATCCAGGATGAGATCAAAACTTAGCTATTTTAACTGCCAAATGCACAGAATGTAAGGTTTTGTTATAAACAAAAAGTTGAAGTTTATATCACTGATCCGCATCCTTTGCTAAAAGCTCTTCTTACAGGCAACTAGAAGTTTCTCTTCCCTTTGCTGATTTTAGATTCCACTGTTCTTTGATACTTCTTTGTCCTTTTCTAGTTTGAAATCGATTTTCCTTATGGAAGAACACTAAAGGAAAATAAGAGTGAGATAACCCACCTTGCTTCCTTCATTAAAACTACATTCTCATCCTGACTCATTTTCTGTATATTTAAGTTTTTTTTTCCTCTAAAAATTGTCTATTTATATCTTTCATAAGCTCCAGCTTTTTCAGGCCTATTAGATTTTGATGTTTTTCTTAGAGTAAATTCTCTCCAGATCCTTTTCTTTGTGATCAGCCAATTCATGCTGCGGTGTTGATGGCTGAAAATGTCTTAATGTGTCAACCTTTTAGGATTGATTTACATTTCTACAACTGCCTTTAATTCCTTAAAAGACTGCATGACAGGAGATTTTAAAATATTCTGAAAGAGACAATAAGGAGAGAACCTGGGAAGGTAGAGTTTTTTTCTAAAACCCTACTAATCACGGAACTGAGAATTTTAAGTACTTATCTGTATGTAAATGTCTCATTACTTTAAATAACATGAGAAAAGTCAGTAAAAGAAAATATAATGCACATTCATCATTGAAGACTTCAGAGAGCCATGAAACAAAGGCAGGAACAACCTCTCCTTGTCTTTAGAGGTTTCTAAAACAGAGTTAGAATGACTGTTCAGAACTTTTATTCTGATGAGATGAGATGGCTGGATGGCATCACTGACTCAGTGGACATGGGTTTGGGTGGACTCTGGGAGTTGGTGATGGACAGGGAGGCCTGGCCTGCTGCGGTTTATGGGGTTGCAAACAGTCGGACACGGCTGAGAGACTGAACTGAACTGAACTGAATCTATTTAAGTTATAATGTAGGGATGTTTTGTAGGGTATTTAAAGCAGTGATTACAATTCAACTTTGAAATGGAAGAAAATGCCACCTAAGTTCAGCATTCCAATGAACAATATATTATGTTGATTAGGAATTTAGTGTCTGGAGTCAGACAAACCTTTATTCACCTCCTATTCTAACTCTTAAGAGCTGAGGGTACTTGGGCAAATCATATAATGTGAGGCTTAATTTCAACTGCTGAAGGGGATAGCAATAAAGGCAGCTGATAGGGCTGTTATGGGCATTTATGAGATAAGTAAAATTCCTAGAATAGTTTCTAGAATAAGTAAAAATTCAACAAATATCATTGTTGTGTGTATCCTTTTAAATAGAAAAACATGTTAAGATTCTTCAAGTCAGCTTTGGTGACTCAGGGTTCCTTCCTAGAGCTCCTTTTCACAGCTTGTCTGGTCGGCGATGGACAGGGAGGTCTGGCATGCTGCAGTCCATGGGGTCGCACAGAGATGGACACGGCTTAGCAACCGAACTGAACTGATCAGCCAAAGAAAAATTAGCAGGTTTTGATAAACTATGATGCATTCGTCTGTTTCTTCATTCATTTATCTTTTCTTCCATTTTTTAATTCATGCAACATATGTTGTTGCTGCTCAGTTGCTAAGTCATGTCTGACTCCTTGTTACCCCATGGACTATAGCACACCAGGCTTCCCTGTCCTTTACTACCTCCCGGAGTTTGCTCATATTCATGTCCACTGAGTCTATGATTCCATTTAACCATCTCATCCTCTGCCATCCCCTTCTCCTTTTGCCTTCAATCTTTCCCAGCATCAGGGTCTTTTCCAATGAGATGACGCTTCCCATCAGGTGGTCAAATGATTGGTGCTTCAGCCCCAGGATCAGTCCTTCCAATGAATATTCAGCGATGATCTCCTTTAGAATTGACTAGTTTGATCTCCTTGCCTTCCAAGGGACTCTCAAAAGTCTTCCCAGCACCACAATTCAAAAGCATCAATTCTTTGGCACTCCACCTTCTTTATCTTATTTTAAACAAGGACAATGCCAAAATGTGTCTTTGTTTAGCCAATGAAGTTTCCATTGACAAAACCAATAGTATATTTGAAAATAATAGTTAATTGTTAACATTATTGTTCAGTTGATAAGTTTTGTCTGACTCTCTGCAGCCCCATGGACTGCAGTGTGCCAGGCTTCCCTGTCCTTCACTATCTCATGGGGTTTGCTCAAACTCAAGTCCATTGAGTTGGTGATGCCATCCAACCATCTCATCCTCTGGGATCCTCTTCTCCTTCTGCCCTCAATCCTTCCCAGCATAGGGGTCTTTTAAAGAGTGGTTTAAAAGATTGTTTTTCTTTAAAAAACAAATGATATATTAGAAAATGTACCTTTCCAAAAGACAATATAATCTTCAAACATAAAAGTAAGTTTTAGAAAGAGTTAGTGGATTTCTTACAAGAAAAACTGGAGATGTTTATCAAGGCCATATGAAGGTTTTCCAGAGTATCCTTTAACGTTCACATTGAGAAAAAATCTTGCCTTCTTACAAATTATAGTTTAATGTCAGAGTAAGAGACAAAAATATAAGGTATGACATGGCATTTTATACTTTTTAATAGCAAAAGAAGTGTAAAATTTTTTTTTAAACACACACTATTGGCTTCTAGCATAAAATAATATAAAATTTTCTAACAGAGTAATTTTTAATGATATGGTTAATTAGCATTATTTGAGCACCTTCCATATGTCAGACACTAAGACATATTTGTCTACTCTGAGATGAGTAAAATCAAGGGTATCTCCTGCTCTCACGAAGTTTAAAGTCATGTTGTCTATATGATACGCCTCACTTCTTTTCAAGCCATAAGCAGTTTACCAAATCCATAGACAGGTTTTCTGGTTCCTTAATTTCCATTTCTCCAGACTAAACAATCAGAATCACATTCACCTTTTCCCTTGTATGTTCACCATATGCAAACTAAGAAATCTAGTGATTTACTTTCTGAGATAAAGAAAAAAAAATCTCTTATATAACAAGCAGCATTAATTTCAATAAATTCTGGTATTTAGAGGAATGGTCAAATAACTCTTCTCTTTTAAGACAAGAAATACATTGAATTTGACTTTTTATGGGGGAGAGAGATATGCTAGGGAATAGCAGACAGATAAATACATGATTAGAAAATATTCTGGCCTTCCTGGGTGGCTCAGAGAGTAAAGAATCTGCATTCAATGCAGGAGACCCAGGTTCAATCCAGGTCTACCCATTTGGGAAAGGCTATCCACGCCAGTATTCTTGCCTAGAGAATTCCATGGCCAGAGGAGCCTAGTGGGCTATAGTCCATGGGGTCACATACAGTTGGACATGACTGAGCAACTAACACTTTCACTTCAGAGAACATTCTATTGCTTTCTAAAAACGATTTAATTTTGCTTCTATAAATCATTTGCTATAAAAAGCTTCAGGCAGGGATGATGGATAATTGAAAACTCGGAAAAGAAATGAATCCACTTATTTCCCAAACTTAATATCTTTATATGAAACAACCATACACAGATTTTCAAAATTTGCCCAAGGAATGAATAATAATATTACATATCACTTTATTAAGTAAAATTGGGTGCACAGACGATAATAAACGTTTAATATTTAAAGAAGAGTTTTTACAGATACTGCTAATTACCCTTCAATATTTATTGTCTCCCTCTTGCAAACAGACATTTAACTGGGCACTCAGTTACCCATTCTCCTTTGTCTGACCATGTAAGTTCCAGCCAATTCAGTGTTTCATAGGTAGAAATATGAAACTTTAGGGAGTGACCTTGAAGGAGGGGGCAGACCCTCCCATTCTCTTCTCTTTGCTTTTGCTTGGAGTTTGCATATAATAATCTAGATCTTAAACTGACAGCTGGAACCACAAGGCAGATAATAAATGTTGAGAGTAGTAAAGCTGAAAGATGGAAGAAGCCTGACTTTCTGACTCTGTGACTCCAGAGTATACCTTCTATCTTCTTTTATAGAAGAAAGAAGTAAGTCTCTACTCTATTAATTGCAGACTCTTGTCACTCAGAGCAGAACCTAATGCAAATGAATACTGTATTTGATACTATCTTTAGAAATAGGATGTTACACATGACAGAATCTAAGTTCATGGAAGTACTTGCTAAAGGTAGTGGGCCCTGAAGCCTGGGATATTGCAGGCTTGGAAAGCTGGGGCCTTTGTTATTTGCAGCAAAATATTTGGTCATATTGTCAACTGCTGTTCCTTGAAAGGCAAAGCAGTTGCCAACTGAGACTTTTAACATTAGGAGCAACGTTAGGAAAAAATTACATGCTGATGTGCACTGGCTCCTTCTTGCTATGTTTTACAGTCTTTGAGAGAGATGAACTCGGTCTAAGACTAGCCAGCTGGCAGACTGAGATAAAAGTAAAATCACTTTGAAATGGAAGGGCTCTCTGCTTCTTTTGGCAAACTAAAATGATGGAGAATCTTCCATTTATGAACTTTAAAAAGTAAACAAACAAAAAACACACTCCAAGAAGCAACCTCAACACACACAAAAATTGTATCCTAAACTAAAAAGTTTTAGCTCTTCAGTCATATTCTACTCTTCGCAACCCCTATGGACTGTAGCCTTCCAGGTTTCCATGTCCATGGAATTCTCCAGGCAAGAATACTGGAGTGGGTTGCCATAACATTCTCCAGGGGATCTTCTTGACCCAGGGATTGAGCCCGGGTCTCCTATATTGCAGATAATTTCCTTACCATGTGAGCTACCAGGGAAACCCTCATCCTAAACTAAAGTACAGAAATTATAAGCCTTAGCTCTGAGAGATATCCTTAGAAGGTAGTAAAGATGAGGCCCACAATGTCTTTTATCACTGTAAAGGAAGGGTAAGGCTGGGGGGGAAAAAAACGTGGGAAGTAGGTGTCGTATTGATAAGGGCTTGTTACACTAGGATTGAGGAGGGCATGGCAACCCACTCCAGTACTCTTGCCTGGAGAATCCCATGGAGAGAGGAGACTGCAGGGCTACAGTACACAAGGTCACAAAGAGTAGGGTATGACTGAAGCGACTTAGCATGCATGCATGCACTCTAGGATTAAATTCATCCTTGATACAAATATATAACCATATAACTATGCTCAGAACTCTGCAAATACCCTGTTATTATACATAATAAATAAATAAACTAATAAATGAAAGGAACAGATATTACAACAAAAAGAGCTGTCTACTAGAAAGTGGGCAACAGTTCTACAATGACATTCAGGTTTCGGATATTGTTATTCTTTCTCAAGACCTCAAGCTTGAAAGGGGACATAAATTGAAAGGAGGACAGAGAGCAAAAGGATGGATCAGCAAGTACTCTCAGAGAGACATACGAGTGGCTCGCCTCCCTTGGGAACTGACTGAACACAAAGGTAAGTGAGTAAAAGAACCGAGTCGCCATACTTAAAAACTGCATCAAGAACAAATATTTAGATGTGGTTACTTGTGCACAGAACGTCCTTAAAGAAAGTAGATTATAAGACCACAGTGGTTTTGAGGGGACGGCACTGAAAGGAAACTACAAGTGTTACTGGATCCAAACTTTCTCTGCTCACTGCAGGAGAGGCCAATAAGTCTGAGAGATGAGGTGTTGAGGCAAGGAATATGACTTTATTCAGAAACCCAGCTGACTGAGAAGATGGCAGACTAATGTCTCAAAATAACCATCCTGTTGGTGTTTGGATGCCAGTTCTTTTATAGATCAGAGACGGGGGAAGGTGAGGAAACCAAGTAAAAAGACCATTTGATTCTTGTAAATATCTCCTAGAATGGCAAGCCTCAAACAGGCAGATGTGTTAGTTTTATCTTTCCTATTAGTCATTCACAGGTAGGTAGGGTCAGAGTATCTCCCTGTAAGCTAAAAAAGGTACTTTAGTTTAAGGGTCAGGAAGAGGGGCAGGATTCTCTGAGGCAGGCCATTATGTATGATTATAATAACAAAAGCAGCAACAAATAAGGATTAAATTAAAAAACAAAATAAAAAACAGATCTAGCATTGAAGAGTCAAAATTGACTCCCTTATTAAACAAGCATGGCCTGCAAGTCATGCCCATTTAGTGACTGAAGTAGTCCTAGGAACTAATCTATCAGCAGGAGTCAGCTGTGAATGCATGCAATCCTCCAAAAAGGCATAAACTGATGACTTTCCCAGACACAATCATGTAGGAAAAATGGGCAAAGAGGAACCTCTCAGAGAGGGAAAACTTGTGTCATGGTGAGCACTGGAAAATTAGTCTCTTTTTAACAAGATTTGCAAATTGCTATGGACCAGTGACAACTATATATTTCTCATGCTTTTATTTTCAAAAGAGGAATATGTATATTGCAGCTATCAGGTCTTTAGTTTATATATCATATGACCACAATTTTGATGGAGAGTTATTCAGAAAATGTGGATCTCAGCTGGATGCAGTAACATAAGATTTTATTTTTGTCTCACTTAAGAAACATAAAAATGCTCTATATACGAGAAGAAGGGTGAAAACGGGTATTTCCATTTGTTACATGCTGCCAGCTTTCCCCACTACCTGTTCATAAGATCTTTTGAGTAATAAAATCCTTTCCTTTTAGCTGGGTGTATGGGTGTCTTTCAGAGCTGCATTTCCCAGGCTGTGGTGCTACTAGGTATGACTATGTGGCTAATTTCTGGCTGACTGATGTCTGTAGAAGTGTCCTAAGTACCTTTTAGGAAGTGCTTTTAAGGAGATAAGGTTTACTCCTCTCTCTTCTTTCTTTCCCCAATCTGGAATGGGGATGTGATGGCTAGAGCTTAAGAAGACATCTTGAACCATGAGAAAGAAGCAATGGAATTGTCAAGTTACAGCTTACAGGATAAATCCAGCCTACCACTGCGTTTGTAAATAAAGTTTCATTGGAACATAACCACACCTATTTATTTACTGTCTCCTTGCTACAATAGCACGGACAGAGATCCTATGGTTCACAAAACTTAAAATATTTACTCTTAAGAAAAAAGTATAACTGAACAAGACCCTAGGTAGCCTTCCCAGAATAGACCTCCCCATACCTCCTCTGCCTCTCACTTTAGTCTTCCAGGCCTTCCCTGAGCCACAAAAGGATGGCTCAAGAATAAATGATTGAAAGAATGTGAACATATAGTAACAACACAATAAAACCAATAGTTGGGCCAGGGGAACTGCTAACAATGTAAATGATAAATCAGCCACATAGAGTCACAGAATCTTTAGTTCCTCCCTGAAGGACATAGATAACAGTTTGATGTGAATTTCTGAGTTGTTCTGCAGATATTAAAACTTTCATCAGATGGAAGAAGCTAACTCTGTGGTGACCATGAGCACAGAGAACCCATACTAGCTGGAGATTGAGGGCTGATGATATCAACCCCAAGGACACCTGTTATCTTACTATCAACCAGTCAGAGAACTGTTTGCAAGCTGATCACCCTGCCTTTAAAACACCTTCCCTGAAACCCCTTGGGGAATTCAGGTCTTTTAGCATTAGCTTCCAGAAGTCCTTGCCTGGCACCCGCAATAAACATTGTGCTTTCTTTCATCACAACCCAGTGGCAATAGAGTGACTTTATTGCACCCAGGTGAGCAGACACAAATTGGGTTGAGTAGCAAAAGGTTTGATGATGCCTGAGATAGAGGAATCCACCTTTTTCAACATCACAAAGACCATACTAGCCGTTTCAGACTATTTAATCCAGTAATAAGTTGAGTTTCTGTCAAATACTGCTGAACGTTATCCTAATACACTTGAAATTCTTTTTTTCTATCCAAAGATAATATTTTTATTGCTGTATTTTTTACAATGTAGAAATCCTACATTTAACATTACGCACATGAACAGGAAAAGGAAAAATACATTTAACTGATAGTTACCATTAGACAGTTTTACATATCTTCAAAAATTAACTTCCCCACAGATAAAAATGTATATATACTTAAAAATTTTTAAGAAGTATAATTGACTAAAATTTTTGAAATTCTTGATTTAGTAAAAGCCTTCTTTTATTAAATTTATCTGACACACTGTGTTTACAGATGTCCTATTTCAGGAAGAAGTATCTGTCCATCAACAGGCAAAAAACAATTTTTGTTAAATACAAATTTTATCAGCAATTTTCATAATAAAAGTACACATTTTATGTTAAAATAGTTTTATTTTGTCCATTTATACTTTTAAAAATAATCCCAACACATTGCATCGTCTCTCTCCTATTCTGCACCTTCTTGTATTTGCTTTAAGGTGACTTAACTCCGGGCTGCCCAGGTGGCTCAGTGGTAAAGAAACCACCTACAGTGCAGGAGATGTGGCTTTGATCCCTGGGTTAGGAAGATCCCCTGGTGAAGGAAATGGCAACATGATCCAATATTCTTGCCTGGGAAATCCCATGGACAGAGGAACATGGCAGGCTACAGTCCATGGGATTGCAAAACATGTCAGACATAATTTACTGACTAAACAACATCAACAACAACTTAATTCAGGTCTCATATCTTCTATGAAACCTATGGAAGTTTTCCCTTTTAAAATTCAGCAATGTTTTAAAACTTTGTTTTTATAAATTAAATTTTACTAAGATCACTTTGTCCTTCTTTCTTTCTTCATACAGTCACCTTACAAAGCATTTCTATTTAACTTTAGAAACTGTTCCTATCCATATAAAAATCTTCTTTAATTTCGATTTATCATTTCTCCCCAATTTTTTCTTTTGTATTTCTAATCTTCCAGTTGATGAGATTAGCTTCACATCATTACACAGTGTTTTAATATTTTCTAATGCTGCATTTTCCTCTCTTCTAATTTTAGCCTCCATTTTATGGAGTCTAGGATTTTCATTATCAGAATCCAATAAATATCTCTTTTCTTCCTGCATTCTCCCCAAATCATTGCCTAAATCAGTGTTTCTCAAAGAGTGCAGAGAGAAAACTATAGGCACTGAGACCACCCAAGAAAATGTCCAGCCATCCCTCCAAATATTAATCAGGAATTACTATATAATCCAGCAATTTCATTCCTAAGCATATACTCAAAAGAAAGAAAAACCTGTGTATGAAAAATCTTACACACAAATGTTCACAAAAGTGCCATTCATAATAGCCAAAAAGTAGAAACAATCCAAAGTCCCATCAATTGATGAATGGATAAATAAAGTGTAATATAGAATATAATACTATTTGCAAATAAATAGGAAAAATATTTTATACATACCACAATTGAATACATGCTGAAAACAGTATACTAAACAAAAGAAAAAAGTGAAAGTTTCTCAGTCACGTCTGACTCTGACTCTTTGCAACCCATGTCCATAGCCTGCCAGGCTTCTGTCCATGAATTCTCCAGGCAAGGATAATGAAATAGGTAGCCATTCCCTTCTCCAGGGGACCTTCCCAACCCAGGGATGGGACTCATGTTTCCCACATTGCAGGCAGATTCTTCACCATCTGAGCCACTAGGGAGGCCCAAGACGAAAGAAGCCAGTCATAAAAGACAACCTACTTTGTGATTCCATTTACGTAAAATATTCAGAATTGGCAAATCTACACACAAAGAGTAGATTGGTAGTTGCCTGTGGCTTGGGGGTATTCTAGGAGAATGCTGAATGGCTCCTAATGAATTGGGGATTTTTACTTGGGGCCATGAAAATGACCAAAAATTATAATTGTCATGATGTTTTCACAAAGTTGCAAATATACTAAAAAAGCATAAATTGCATACATTAAATGGTGAATTTTATGGTATATGAATTATATTTCAATAAAGTAGTTAAGACATAAAAAAGAAGTCACCTTGATGCTTGACTAAAATGCAGATTTCTGGACCCTACCTCAAACCTACTGAATTAAATTTTTACCAAGGATATAGCCCAACACTTAAACTCTTTTATAAAAAGCACCCTAGAATATGCTTAGGCTCATTAAGTTGTAAGAGCTTGCTGTAAATCATGTATCACCTTAACAAACATACAGTATCACTACTTAGCAGTCCTTGATTCGTGGTTAACGTTGCACCCGCCTGGCAAACAGCAGAATTACTCCTATTTCTTCTAAGTTCTGACATAACAGGTTTTACCTCTCAGCTTCTCTCAGCCTGATCACTTGGATTTCCACCGTGAAGAACTGAAACTTCTCTCTCTTTTGATCTTTCAATTTTTTTTCCCACATACAACATTAACAACAAATTTTCCAGGGGCCAGTCTCCCTTTACATATGCTTTCTGCCCTTCAAATACTCTTTTCTTTGACATTCTAAACCTCAAATCATGTATACATATTGAATTCTGGAGTCACATTACTTAGTTTGTTCAATAACCCACAGATAATAGAATGAAAAAATCTGAAAGTGTTACAGAATTTTTTCCTATTGATGACTTTCTGGTGTGTCTAGATTTTTCCAATAGTAACATCGCATAGATGAACTGGCAGAGAACAGTTCATTCAGATTTCTCATTTGCTCACTGATTCATCAAAGGTCTGTGAAAGCAGAGGTTTCCACCCAACCACAGGCCTCTGTGAAATAAGAGTTAGTGAGTATTCTTGTCATCACAGATTAGATTCACTGGAGCAATGATGCTATAGCATTTTTAGCACTATTATTTTTGGCACTAATTGTGTTAACTGCAGGGAAGAGAGACCGGAGGACCTAGATATTGGAAAGGCTTAGGAAGGTTCTGATGGGAAAGGTACTAGAAATGATATAATTTAAGGGCTAGACGCTGAAGTTGACTGAGATGAATGTTATTAGGAAGGTCTTTGACTTAAATTCTCACATTCTCAACCCCACTTCACTTATCAGAGAAATTTTAACCTTAGAGATTCGTCATATTTTAGGGTCTTAAAAGGCAGAGTGCCTTACAAATTCCTTAATACTTAAACTTCCCTTGGGAAGTAGATAGCAATTCTTAATTATTTTGAGGGATAGCTAATTGCTAACATAGGCAAGTGGGAATCCAAAAGAAAGAGAAATTTTGGGGAAAAAAAAGTGAGAAATTAGCAAATGCTCTACTTAGCTACTTGTTGGATAAGCCAGACCGGAAAGAGGCAAAGACAATAAACAATTTGGTGGTTTAGTTGCTAAATCATGTCAGACTCGGGACCCATGGACTGTAGCCTGCCAGCACAGTTATAGGCACTATATTCCATTTTGGTTTCATTTTTGCATGTATAATATTATTACTTGAATTTTCAATAATTAAAAAAAAAAAAACAACCAAGTACCTGAAGTCATTTCTTCTATTTGTTTGGCCATAGAAATTAAGCAATGTGGATAGAAATAGCAACTTTATTATAAAACAAAACAAAATTTCTCTCTGGTTTACAAAGAATTCTATGGGAGAACTTCCTAAAACTATCTTTTTCACTTATGTATATCATTAATCAATAACTTGAATGTCCAAGGTCATCCAGGTGCCGGTCATATCTCCCTTGCTGCTTGAGGAGCAGAGCTGGTTAGTCTAATTGAGGTCCACAGATGTTCTCCTGATGAGGCCATGCTCCCCCAGGCTACCCCAGTTAAGTACTGTGAAGAGCAAGAGAACCAGAGTCAGGCCATCCGTGATGGGTGTGGGACTCTAACAGTATTTTTACAAGGACCCTGGCTGACACTGTCTCAGTGCTTTGCTACAACCTGGACCTCTTCCTACACAGTCCTCCTCCTCCCTCACTCTTTCCTCAGATATCAGACCTCCTCTTCCTCTTTTGGGTCTGGAAGATCCCCTGGAGAAGGAAATGGCAACCCACTCCAGTATTCTTGCCTGGAAAATCCCACGGACAGAGGAGGCTGATGGGCTACAGTCTGCAGGGTCGCTACGAGTCACACATGACTTAGCGACTAACCAGCTAAACAACTTCCTCTTTTACTCCTCTATCCTTTAGAGACATTTTGCTCAGTACATCTTTCAGTGCCTAATACTGCCTTAACATCTGTTTCTTGAAGCACCTGAATCGACACATTACTCATAAAAAAAAATGTAGAAACGTCTTTTTGTTTTTTTTGGTAAAGCATTGTAAAATCAACAGGATAGGGTAATTTGTAGAAATACTATGTTCTCCAAATGATAACCTAAAGCACATATCTCATATTTGCATGAGACATACAAGTCATCACAGTTTTAAAATCTGCATAATTTTTTTCAGCTTAAGAGCATTTTAGATACAGAAAATAATTTCTAAAAGGGACATACAAGAAAACATATTCAATTTACTTACTTACAGAGTTAATTGTGTTATTTCCACAGTCAAAACATTATGCTCTTTGAGCAAAGTGATTGTAAAATAACAAAAAAATTAATATAAGGAGGAAAAGATCTTAAAAAAAAAAAACCCAGAGTAACCACCATAAATAGCCATAAGGTCAAGACAATTTATGCAAGTCAAAGAGTTTTTATAATTTCATGATTTTTTTCCTCCCTTTGGAAAACTACTTACAATTCTCTCTTAAATCTGAATATTTGCAAGGCAAGTCAGTTGTAAGAACCAGAAAAAGGCAAGGGCATGTAGAATATCACAGTATTTCTAATGATAATTAACCCAAATCATAGTTCTCATCAATTTACTTCTAGGAGGTATAAAAAGGTCTTTGGAATTGGGGGCTATGCAATGAGTACTTTCTAATCTCCAACAGAGAAACAGTTTCTGATGAGGTTAATATATTCAGTTTCACTGTGCAATTCCCTTCCTTTTCTGTGCCCTTTTCTTTTGTGCATATAATTGGAAAACAAACTAAAATGACCAGAAGTTCTTTGGGAACTGGATTGAAAAAGAAATGTCTTTTCATGTTAATATTCTCCTAATGGAAAGAAACGGCTTAAAATTTTATTTTTTAAAAGTGGGGAAATAATTTGCTTAGAATAGCAAATATGGATCTAATATTTTTATGGCAAGTGGCTGTTTTTGAACAACCAAATTCTTTTAAAGAAATTAATAGTTGAGAAAATTTCTAGGTCAATTCACTACAGGTAAGGAAAGACCAATTCCCTGAAGCTGAATAAGAGAAAAACATGTATAACAATGAACCAGGGTGAAATAACAAAAGCACACAGAAAAAACATAAATAAAAATTAATGAATGCGTTTAGAAGCAATAAAAGAAAAATGAATTCCAAGTATTATATAACATTAGCCAATCAAAATCAAATAAACTATTAACAACTTACAGGAATCCCTAAGGTTCTCATTTCTCATTCTGCAATTTAACAAATTGCTCGTTAGAAAAACGTAACTCTCGCCAATAATACTAAACTAGTATTTTAAAGGGATGAATATTACATACAGTAAGATGGGCATCCAGATATTTCAATATTAATCAATGATGTTCACTACTGTATAAATGTAGATTATGGCTAACTTTCATTTTATTTTTTAAAAGGCAATAAATAACTTCTCTCCCAATTCCCTCTAACCTCGGTATAGTTGGACCATGGATAGAAGAAAGACCAAGAAAAATAATTATGACTAGTGCCCGCTTTCAAGTTAGAAGTCTGTCCACTAGAAGTTTGTATGTAAACCTACACATTTAAAGGCCATTTATTTTATAGCAGTTGCTTAGCTTTGAGTTGCTGTTCTCCATTTGCCTGTTTCTGAGTGATAAATGCAGTCCCCAAGTTGGAGACTGATTGGAATGTTAGTTGGCCAGGTCTGGTTTTAAATCCATAGATTCTTGACTCTTGTTATACCCTTGATATAATGCACCATAAAGGGCATCAGGGCAAGACTCGAGAGGTTTGAGAACAAATTCAGAATCCGTTGAGGAGACAGAGAATGCAGGGAACTGTGAAAGTGCGTGTGTGTGTGTGTGCGTGTGCGTGTGTCGGGGGGATTAGTTCATGGTCCCATGTTGGGAGGAGGAATGAGCGGCCACTGCATGGATGCAGTACCAACGGCAGCTTCTGATGCACGATCACAAACAATCTTTAGTGCTGTCAGGTGAACCACAAAGCGCAGAAGGGGCAAGGGAAGTGTGGGCCAGAGGAAAGGGTGAGTCCAAGGCTCTTGGTCAGGCTGACTGGTGTCAGTCTGACTCTGTTCTGTGTATTACGGCCCATAACCCACCTGTCAGCAAGTCCTACAGGCTTGACTTCCAAAAATGCCTTCAGGGTTGACCACTTCATACCTCTCCACCAGCCTGTCTTTCTTTCTTCCCTCATCATCTGGATTCTTGCAATGGTACCCACTGCTTTCACTATACTGCTCTCTCATCTGACTAGTCTTTTTTCCAAACAGTAGCCTTAAGAGATTAGATTAAATTATGCCACTCAGTGATTCAATCTTCAAACAGCCTCCCACCTCACTCCGCAGCCTCTGGGGATACAACGTCTGATGGTCTGAGGTGAAGCCAATATAATAAAAACACGAAAAACGTGCGCAGTGCGTGTCATGTGCTTGACTCATCCCCAAACCACTCCCCTCCCCCCTGTCCATGGAAAAACTGTCTTCCATGAAACCAGTCCCTGGTGTCAAAAAGGCTGGGGACTGCTGGTGTACAGGACCCTACTCAGTGCAGCCTCCGAAGGCTCGCGTTCCTGAAGCCGCGCGGCCCCCTTTCCCTACGCCGCTATGCTCTCACGCCTGTGCGGTATTTGCACCGCTTTTTCTCTCTACCAGAGATGCTGTTCTCCACCTCTCCTCATGGCATGTTTCCTCAGGTGCCATCTCCTCAATCCTGGCTTCCCTCGCCAAATTATCTTAAAAAGTAATCTTCTACATGGCCCTTCCCTGAGACCTTCCTTACCCCTTATCAAAGTTATTTTCTCCAAAATTTCACCAGTTTCTTTCTCACAATTGGAATGAAAGCAAATATTTTTTTTTCTGAATGTACACTGCTCTAGCATGAATAACAATGCCTGGTTTTCAGTAACTATTTAGTGAACAAAATTACTTGAATTCTGGCTCTACTTCTCATCAGCCATACACGTGGTATGTACACTTAAATAACAAAAATTGCATCTGATCTAATAAAAATTATTTTATCTCCTATAACTTCTATAAAGTTATATCTATGAAATATAATACTGGAATACCAGTGGCTGTTCTCTGCCAGCACAATTGGTATTCTTTACCTAAAATTCTCTGCATGGAGAGGCAAGTACCAAAAGCTGACACCCTACGTTAGGACAGAAGTCCTCTATCCCCTTTTGCATGTAACCATTAAATCCAGGAAGGACCAGATACATAGCCATGGGTGTCAAGGATGTTCTTCTGAACTTTCCTGGTTGTTTTAATATAAACAATTCTATGGGAACACTTCATGATCTCTTCATGATTCTATGCCTCTGTTTTACTGCTCAGTAGATGCACATTATACAAAATTTCAAGACGAGTACAGCATGCCATTAGGATGACAGCTTTTTCTTAAATATGTGCAATTTTGGAAAGGTAATTTAAACTCTAATGAGGAATGAAAAAACTGTGGGAATTCATCTTCTTTTCATGGTACTCTTTTGTATGTGTGTGACTGTTTTATTTCCAGCATGATTATTATCCACAGCCAGAGTCTGCCATCTTCATTTCATTGCTAGTGATATTTCTCATATACTACAAATCAAGGTCAAATTCCAAATTCCTCTATTTCTGAAAACTTCCAGGTCAGCTAAGCAGAGTGGGTAAACTCTACCTGCTCCCACTCCCTACCCCAACCTTGTCTTTACATATGGTCCTGCCCCAAGAGTTTGCTAACTCCAAGTCTGCGATAGTTACTTTTATGTGTCAACTTGAGTGGGCTAAGAGATGCCAAGATAACTGGTAAAACATGATTTCTGGGTGCGTCTGTTAGGGTGTCTCCAAAAGAGATTAGCACTGGAATCAGTAGACCGAGTATGGAAGATGGCTCTCATCAAAGCGGGTGGACACCATCTAGTCTGCTGAGAGCCCAACAGGACCAAAGGAGAGAGGAAGGGCAAATTCTCTCTCTTTTTTTGACATGAGATGTCTATATTCTCCTGCCGTTGGATGCTGGAGCTCCTGGATTTTCAGACTTTAGCCTTTGGGACTTAGACTAGCAGCCTTTGAGACTAGGAGTTAAACCACTGGATCCCCAGGGTCTCAGCCCTCTGGACGCTAATGAATTGCACAATTGTACTCCTGGTTCACTAGCTTGTAGACATCGGATTGCGAGACTTCTGTCTCCATAGCCCTGGGAGCCTATTCCTATAAAAAATCTTCTCTCTCCCGCTCAGACATATATAAAATATATATATGGTCATGTTCTACTGTCTGTTTCTCTGGAGAATCCTGATTATTAAAAGTCTGAATCATATGCTATTATCCTCTCTAATTGTTTCTTGTACATAGTATACACTTACAAAACAACAATCGTTTTTCATATCATGTGCGCTTCTGTTTTGTTTTATTTGCACAAAGCTTTCTAACATTTATCAGAGATGAGTTCTCACTCACCATAACCTACTGTGGTCAGGCAATTTTTTCAGAAAGTTTTTCTATTGATTTCCTTGAAATTCTATGTGCTTGGTTGCTCAGTTGTGTCTGACTCGTTGCAACCTCATTGACTATAGCCCACTAGGCTCCACTGTCCATGGGGAAATGGGGTCCTTGCAGATGTAATCAAGTGAAACAAGGGGGGAATGGTCACCTAATAGATCCCTAGGCTGATGACCAGTGTCCCTAAAAGAAGAGGGAAACCTGGACAGAGAAACAGCAAGCAGTGGTTGTTTTGTTAAAGATGGTGGCAGGGATTAAAACAATGCATCCACAAAACCAAGGGAAGCCAAGGATTGCCTGAGACTCCTAGAAAGTAGAAGCCTAAAAATACTCTGCCCTGGAAGCTTTAGAGAAAATCAGGCCCCGCTGATCCTTGGGCTTTACTGAACCATGGCTTCAGACTTCTAGCCTCCAAAACTTTGAGGGAATAAAATTGTTATTTTAAGCCACCCAGTTTGAACTTCATTACAGTAAATGTGGAAACTTAATCCAAAGAAGTTGAAGGTTCACTTTTCAGACTACCTGCCCAGCTCTTTCTAACCCCACAGACTGTAGCCCGCCAAGCTCCTCTGTCCATGGGATTTCTCAGGCAAGAATACTAGAGCAGGTTGTCATTTTCTCCTCCAGAGGATCTTCCTGACCCAGGGATCAAACCTGATCTTCTGCGGCAGGAGGATTCTTTACCACTGAGTCACCTGGGAAGACCCCCCTAACATATCATATCATTTGATAAAATAGTTCTTCCTCCATTTCTTGTGGAAAGTAGCAAAAAGGAGTTGGAAAATACACCTCCAAACAATAGGTTTTCTCATAGGTGTAACAACAGTTGGCCTGTCACGGGAAGGAAAATTGGGCCCTCAACAGAATGGTCCTACACATAGTCTGGAGATGGAGACAGATGGGTCAACCAGGAATTGCTGAGAAACCACGTGGGAAGCTTCATGACTAAGTTGTGGTATGTTTTAGATCACTAAGGACCTCTCTACGGACCTCACTAAGGACCTTTACAAATGGTAAGGTAAAGAATCTGCCTGCCATGCGAGAGACCCAGATTTGATCCCTGGGTTGGGAAGATCCCCTGGAAAATGGAATGGCAAACCACTCCAGTATCCTTGCCTGGAGAATTCCATGGACAGAGGAGCCTGGTGGGCTACAGTCTATGTGGTACCAAAGAATTGGGTATGACTGAGTGACTAACAGATCATTCAGGAAACATTTAGACACTCAAAAGTGTGTGGGGCTGGTGGAATTTTCCCATAACAACAGCCAGGGAACACCAGCACTGGAAACAAACCTTTTATTTGCTTCAATGAAAACTGCTTTATGTATATATGAGACAAGCTAAGACCTGCAGCCTGGGACACTTTGCTGCAGTATTGCAATGCTTACATCTGGACTAAGGTCTTCTTGAGGAACACAACACAAAGAAACTCTAAAGGACTAAAAATTACTCTGTGCACTTGCAGTTGGGGCAAATCCATGACAAGAAGATACAAAAAGACAAAACAAAACAAACAAAGAAACCCACCACTTCTAAAGAGCTGAGAGCAAAAACAGGGTGTTGGAAAAAAAATAGAATTTGGAGCAAAAGCAGGGTATTGCAATGTCCCCTGCCCTCAACACCATCAAAGGGGTGGGGAAACACCTAAGCCACCTCTATGCCCTGACTCCTGGACACACGCCTACTCTCTCCCCTTGTAAGGAGCCAGCACGCCTCACTTTCATAAGCAAGCCAGCCAAAGAACCTGTTGCTTTTTCTAACTCCGACCTGATGCAGCAGGGGCTCCCATAAAACCTTGCCTGAATTTCCTACTTGGCTTCTGATCAATTTCTACTGACTAAAGAGTCTAAGAACCCTGGTGGGTAACATATTTACATATCAATCTAATAGCTATTTAGAATTCATGCTCTATTTCAATGAGGAGTAAAAGGTTATATGTATGCGGGCTTCCCAGGTGGCACTAGTGGTAAAGAACCTGCCTGCATGCAGGAGACAGAAGAGATTTGTCTGTTTGATCTCTGGGTCGGGAAGATCTCCTGGAGGAGAGCAGGGCAACCATCCAGTATTCTTGCCAGGAGAATCCCATGGCCAGAGGAGCCTGGTGGGCTACAGTCCATAGGGTTCCAAAGAGTTGGACATGACTTAAGTGACTTAGCACACATGTATATGTGTGTGTGTATATATATATTGTGTGTATATATATATATACACACACACACACACTCTAATGAGCTTAGATTTGTAACTGGCAGGGAACGTGCCCTTTCATTAAACTTTATTAATTCAACTCCACTAAGATTCCAGCCAGCCCCCAATCCGACCCCTCGCCCCTTCTCTCTTGCCACTTTCACCTGGTCTGATACTTTTGAGAGCTCCCAGCATCAGTGTGTTCCTTAGAACTCCCTTACCGAATAGATTATCTCTGGAACTTTCTTACATCTCCTCTTTGCCCCACAGCTCCTTTGGCTTTGTTTCCTTTCAAATTAAAACACAGCGATAATCAAAATACCAAACCTAAAAAAAATGTTTTTAAATTTAAAAATCTTTCTCCTCTCTCATGACCATGGGCCTTGGCCTATATCAGAAAGCCAATTATCAGGTAAGCAGTCAATAATAAATTGAATTATTTTGTTTACAGTTCTTTTGATTATTAAAATTAATGAAGTATTATGGAAAGGAATTCAAGCTAAGAGATAGAGAAAAAAGCAAAAGCAGTTAAAGTAACTTTCCTTGAGGAAACATCCCAAATGAATAATCTGTGTTTTTTTCTGTTTATTCCCATGAAAGAACAAGGCTCAATAATTCTCTGAGCTTAAGCGTCTGACTGAGAGCGTTCCTGGGGAGAACTAAGAGCTTTCCTGGGACAATCAGGGAGCGAGTGTGGGGAGAGAGAGCTCCACGCTGGGGGGTTCCTACATCCTCTGGTGACAGAAGCAGCTGCATGGGCCAGGACTTAACTTCACATTAAGCAAACTGGACATGTTTAGGGGCAGAATACCTTCACTTAAGGCTTTCACCCAGCAGGAAAGCAATTTGATTTTTAGTGACTAAGGAGGAAGAAATGCTTTGAGTAGTGAAGCAGTTGGTAAGAGACCTGAGATAAAACACATGATCTGAAATCTGAAATTTTCCTTGGAACGGGCTGTATGGAGTGAGTTTAAAAAAGACCCCAGGTGAATTGGAAAGACAGTCCGCATTTACCATTCCCTGGGGTCAGACCTTGTGTTAACAGGTGATGCTGTGTAATATTCACAGAACAGATTCTATTGCCTTTTAATAGATAAAGAAGATAAATTATTAAAATGATCTATCAACTAAGTGAAACCATGACTCCAAATGAGGTGTGTATGATTCAAAGCTTCTACTGTAGAACAAAGTCAATTCTCCTTTCCACTAGACTAATATTCCTAAGACATCATCATTACAACATCTGCAACTTTAAATTTTCAGCACAGACAGCATGAAGTTGTGTGTGTGTGTTTTAAGTAAGAGTCCAGAGGCAGCTAGCATTCTAATCAGGCAGCCACATGCCAGAGGTGGTCACCAGCACGCTCTCAAAAACACTGCAGTGTGGAGATTCCTTAAAAAACTGAAAATAGAACTGCCATATGACCCAGCAATCTCACTGCTGGGCATACATACCGAGGAAACCAGAATTGAAAGAGACACGTGTACCCCAATATTCATCGCTGCATTGTTTACAATAGCCAGGAAATGGAAGCAACCTAGATGCCCATCAACTGATGAATGGATAAGAAAGCTGTGGTACATATACACAATGGAATATTACTCAGCATTAAAAAAAAAAATTCATTTGAATCAGTTCTACTCAGGTGGACGTAACTGGAGCCTATTATCCAGAGTGAAGTAAGCCAGAAGGAAAAACAACAATACAGTATACTAACGCATATATATTGAATTTAGAAAGATGGTAACGAGAACCCTGCATGCGAGAGCAAAAGAAACGCAGATGTATAGAACAGTCTCGTGGACTCTGTGGAAGAGGGCAAGGGTGGGATGATATGGGAGAATGGCATTGAAACATGTTAATTATCATATGTGAAATCAATCGCCAGCCCAGGATTGATGTTCGGGGCTGGTGCACCGAGATGACCCAGGGGGAGGGAATCGGGAGGGAGGAGGGAGGTGGGTTCTGGAGGGGGAACATATGTATACCTATGGCGGATTCATGTCAATGTATGGGAAAACCAACACAATAAAGTAAAGAAAATTTAAAAAAGTAAAATAAAATAAAAATTAGAAAATTAAAAAAACAAAAAACAAAAAACCACTGCAGCCACTCCAGACATGACTGCTCCAGGATTGATGCCAACTATTCCTGTCATCAGCTTCTGAAAGTCAAATTGAGTTTTCCTTTGCAAAAATGGTGGTTTGTCAATTAGCATAAGTGATAGGTTAATGTTAGGAAAGAGATCTCAGTGGTGAATGTAAAGACATTAAGGATATGTATTTTGGCAAAACATCTTTTAGAGACAGCCACAAACTGTGTGAAAGTGGGATAAGACTCCAGTGAGGTCTGTGGCCTGAAGCTGTGGAGATGGTCCTAGATGCTGGATCAATGAATCTGTGCCAGCTATTAGCTCAGGAGCTTTCTGTTAACTGGTACTGGCTCTGAGTGCAGCTGAATTCTGCCTCTAAGATATTGTTACAGCTGCCCACAGAGTACAGTTCATTCAAGATAAGGCAAGTCAGAGAGTGAGGACTTCAGGGATGTGACAAAGGAGTTTGTATTAACAGCGTTGTTCTTTCGAAATAAATTTCTGTATGGGCACCAGGAGCTTCCCTGGTGGCTCAGCGGTAAAGAATCCGCCTGCTAAGGCATGAGACATGGGTTCAGTCCCTGGGTCGGGAGATGCCCCTGGAGAGGGACATGGCGACCCACTCCAGTATTCTTGCCCGGGAAATCCCATGGGCAGAGGAGCCTGTCGGGCTACAGTCCCCAGGTTTGCAAAAGAATCAGACACAACTTAGCAGCTAAACAGGAACAACGACATGAGTACCGGGCCCTGACTGGGCTTCCCTCCCTGTTCCACGGTGGAAAACTCTCTGAGAGTAGCAATTTCCTACTCACTTTTCAGTGGCTGATGTTGCTTTCCAAAAAGAATCTAGGGATGAATGCAGAGGGTAGCATGGAAGCATACACACTATCCTATGTGAAACAGATGGCCGATGGAAATTTGCCGTATGACTCAGGGAACTCAAACTGGGGCTCTGTAACAACCTAGAGGGGTGGGAGAGGGTGGAAGGGCAGAAGGAGGTCCAAGATGGAGGGGACATATGTACTCCTATGGCTAATTCAAGTTGTATGGCAGAAATCAAACCGATATTGAATAGCAATCATCAATCAATTAAAATAAATAAATATAAAAAAGTGTCTAATAGATACACATGCAAATTGGCTAAGTTTCTCAGATCCCTTGTTTCAGAATCACCTAAAGTTTAGAATTCTTCAATTTCTCAGCATCTGGCATTCTGAAGCTCTAGGAGTGGGGCCCGAGAATCTGGATTGAGACAAGTTCCTCTAGTGATTCTCCCATGCTCTGTGGATTTAGCCAATGAAGATATAACCAAAGAAGCATCATATTATTTGCTCATAGTATTTCTCAATGGCAGACCAAAGACCCAAGAGGGATGAAATATGATCTTGACCGCTGGGTCTGAAAATCAGAATCTGTAAAGCAATAGTAAATAGAACAATATAAAGCCCTCATATCCTATAAATTCTATGCCATAAATTTGTGTTATAGCTTTTTGCCTACCCATCTAGATGGAAATAGATCAAAACTTGCCTTAAGCATTCAACAAGGTCATTAATGGCCAAAGATATTCCACTGTCATTTGGATGAATCAGGATTATCAATAGCTGTCCAACTGACTATTGTGATCTATTTTCTGACAGCAGTAAAACTGTTAGCCAAAAGCCCATCATGTTAAATATGATTTGGAAGAAAAACCAGTTTAGCTCTTGTGTTACTTTTTCTCACATCAGTAAGTCCAGTTTACTTACTCATGAGACATCTTGTCTGACTTTCATCTGCTCATCAAATATTTATTGAGAGACTTTGAGAAAACATGTATCTTTAACTCCCAATGAACAGCCATGGAAGATTAAAGAAGCAGGGTTCTAGTTCAAGACTTCAATCCTGAGTTGTCACTCAGTATCACATTGTGATGCAGAGGGGAGAAATACCCTGGTGCAGGAGTCACAGGTCTTGAACTCAGGGGCTGGCTACCGACTGAGTGTAAGTCTGTAAGCTATACTGCAAGGCAGTATAGCTCTTAAGGCTTCTATTTCTTCTTATATTTATTACAAATAAAATGTTTGTCTCACTTATTTATCAGTTTGTCGATTCATTTATCGTCTTTATCGGTCATCTACTATATTCCAGGAATTTTTATAGGACCTTGGGGGATACAGCGAGAAACAAGATACAAAAGATGACTGTTCTCAAGTTGGCTTATACTCATAATTAGAGAAATTTTAAATTAATGATATATAAACATATTATTTTAAAGAACTAAAGAGCCTCTTGAAGAAAGTTAAAGATGAGAGTGAAAAAGTTGACTTAAAGCTCAACATTCAGAAAACAAAGATGATGGCATCCAGTCCCATCACTTCATGGCAAATAGATGGGGAAACAGTGGAAACAATGGCTGACTTTATTTTGTTGGGCTCCAAAATCACTGCAGATGGTGATTGCAGCCATGAAATTAAAAGACATTTACTCCTTGGAAGAAAAGTCATGACCAACCCAGACAGCATATTAAAAAGCAGAGACATTACTTTGCTGACAAAGGTCCATCTAGTCAAGGCTATAGTTTTTCCAGTAGCCATGTATGGATGTGAGAGTTGGACTATAAAGAAAGGTGACTGATGAAGAATTGATATTTTTGAACTGTGGTGCTGGAGAAGACTCTTGAGAGTCCCTTGGACTGCAAGGAGATCCAACCAGTCCATCCTAAAGGAGATCAGTCCTGGGTGTTCATTTGAAGGACTGATGTTGTAGCTGAAACTCCAATACTTTGGTCACCTGATGAGAAGAGCTGACTCATTGGAAAAGACCCTGATGCTGGCAAAGATTGAAGGCAGGAGGAGAAGGGGACGACAGAGGATGAGATGATTAGATGGCATCACCGACTCAATGGACATGGGTTTGGGTGGGCTCCAAGAGTTGGTGTCTGGCAGGGAGGCCTGGCCTGCAGCAGCTTATGGAGTTGCAAAGAGTCGGACATGAATGAATGACTGAACTGAACTGATGAGATAATATTACATGCTTGCTCTTTTAAGCCAAACATTAAACTAATTACTAAGGTTTAGAGTAATTAGTGACACAGAAATAGATAAGTAATATATAATCCAAAGACATGATTCTTAAGAATGACATTTTAAGAATGAAGGGATTCAGAATCTCATGCTTTATACTTAGAATATTGGGACTAGAAGAAAATGTTGACAGCATGTTAATACTGTCATAAAGAAATAATAAATTTACTACTCCTCTTAGTTTGATGGGATTGCAGAATTTGCCTGCTTTTATCTGAGATCTACTGAGTACACCGAATCAACACAAACATTTCATAATCAAACTTTATTGAAACTCCATTTTAGCAATGCATTAGTTAGCCAATGGAAAAAATGGTAAAAAAAAAAAAAATGGTAGTCCTACCTCCGAAAAAGTATTTTTCGCCAGTTTTAACTTGAAGAGGACTGTTAGTTCGAACTGCTGAGGCTTCATCCCCATCGATGGTGAGAACAGCAAAATTTTCCTTAGCTAGGAAACGGACCTCATGCCACTGGCCATCATTCAACCCAGAACCTGTAAAATACAAGACAAAAGACCATTTTTAAAAAAGATTATTCAGTTTAAAATAATTTTTAAAATCAACAAGCTTTGTAAGTAAAAATTAATATATTTTGATCTAGGAAAATTCAGTGTAGGTACAATTAATATCTCACATTTCTTTAATATTATAAATCATTCTCTCCTCCACTGGCCCAAATAGGGCACAGAAGTGAAGGAAAATAGAACATGCCATCCCAGAAAATGCTATTTCAGCACATTGATTATTTTGAAAAAAAAAGTTATTTAAGAAATAGCCAGCACAATAAGGATACTCTGACACCCTCTTTGTCTCCCTGGAAGCAAAAAGTAAATCTTTCATGTGAAAAAGTACCCTCCCTGTACCAGGAGGGTAAAAGGCTTCCTTATGACCAGGAAGAGGAAAGTTAGGACAAAGAAGGCTGTATAAACAATCCTTTTTCTTCTTAATTTGCTACCCCAAGCCTAAATTTTTGTCAATTCTTCTCAGTTTTTTTTTTCCCTTTGTCTAAAAAGATATAAAATCTGTCTACATACTTTCTTGAGTCTCATATTTCCGTGAGTTCCCATACATATGAAATTATACTTGTTTTCCTGCTGCTAATCTATTTCAATTTAATTATTAAACCAGCCAAAGAACCTAGAAGGGAATAAAGGACAAGTCTTCCTCCCCTACAGCACTTATTTGTGCTAATTGACCACTAATAGGTATGAAAAATGATACCAGGATTATCTAATCATTTACAAATAAGATATCATTATAATGAATTAGGATGTATTTAACTAGACACCAACAAAATAAATGAACTCCCTAACAATCACATTTCACTCTTACCTAGTACCAAGATCTTTAAAAACACCATCTATTTAGTTCTCCGTTAGAAAGAAAATAACTAAAAGTTACTGTTGAGTTTATATTCATTTTACAAAGAATAATTACAAAATTAAGGAGCAAAGACAAGAGAACAGCCTTTGAACAAATGTACCTGGAAATAGTTCAAGGAATACTAAGACACACAGAAATCTGAGTCAGAGCTGCTTTCTTTCACCTTACAAAGGCCTATGCACAGGGAAGACAGTTTGTTCTAGACTGCTCCAGATAGCTTAATCTAGAATCCATAGGTAGAAGTTACTGAAGGTGCACTTCAGCCTCTCAAAAGAAAGACAAGCATGGAAAAGCATCCAAAAACGGAATGAGCAAAAATCGATGAAGCAAGGATGATGGTTCCAAGCCTCTGATTAGAGGTCTGCAAACCAAAGCTTATGGGCCAAATACTGACTGCTACCACCTGTTTCTGTACAGCCTGGGAGCTAAAAATAGTTCTCACGTTTTAAAATGTTCAAAATAAATGAAAAGAACAACACTATTAAATTACATGTGAAAATTATACAAAATTCCAGTGTTCGAGTCCACATAAAATCCACTGGGATAGAGCGAAACTCACTTGGTATATGTATCGTTTTTCTACAGAGTCAAACAATGGTTGTAGAGACTGTATGATCCACAAAATCCTCAACTGTTTACTGAGTCATCCTTTTCCTTTACCTAACAAAGCATAAACTAGTAATCGGTGTACGTTATTAAATACAAATACCATTTTAAAGAAAAAAATGAAGGCCTCTTGGGGCTTGAAGATAGTTACATACATGTGGTATTAACTAACATTATACTAGTAAATATTACTGCAAATAATCACTCCTTCAGGTATTTTTTATTTTAGGATTTTCAAATTTTAACTTAGTAATACTTATTGAGCACATTTTATTTCAGTGGAGGAAAACAGAAAACTCAGACCCCAAATAATTAATACTAAATAATTTCCAAATTATGAAATGTATAATGTAAACAATTACATACATAAAAGTCTTATGTACTCTGAAATCACTATGTAAATATACAGTCTTATTCTAAAAGGGAAGTCAGTTAGCTGTCAGACAAGTAGCAGTGTTTACTGAAACAATTCCTTCTCTATTGGGTGGTTTTTGGGTTCTCACACAGAACTGATCCATGGACAACGATACTTCATCATAACATTTTCCTTTAAAGTATAAATCTGAGGTTAATGTTAATTAGCCACAGAATTGTATGGTATTGATTTTGTTTTTGCCCCTATAGTGTGATGAATCCTGCTTTGCTTCACATTTTGAGGGTACAGGTCCCAAGCACAGCAATGTTACAAATGTTTCATCCTAAATAATAACACATTCAAAAAAAGTCAGTTACAAACTGTCTTAGGCAACTGGGCTTTTTGTTCTAAACTGTAGACCAGAAAGCCTTTCTAAAAAATTCTTATGAAAAATTCTTCATCGTAAAGTTAAGTTATAAATGGAACATCATCAGTTTAATTGTTCATGACAAAAAGGTCTATTATTCTATCAGATTAAAATAAAAAGATTACCTTATTTTTTTTCAAGAAACTTAATCACTAGAGAAATTGGACTTTAGAAAAAAGCAGCCTTGTTGATAGCATCCACTGCTGCTTCTGAGCTTGAACTGTGATTTCTATTCATTTTAATTCCAATTATTGTTTTGAACTGCTAATGTTAATAATCAAGAGTTTTTTTTTTAATAACATGGTAAACTAGAAATTTTAAGAAGCAACATATTTTCCTTGGAGCAATGGCTCATTTTTGGTCTGTTGAAAAATGACTCATTGCTCAAAATAAAATTTGTTACATCTTAAAATTTCTCTATAACCACATTATTAAAAAACAACTCTTGATCTTTGGTTTATTATATTTGGGGCCCATTCCTATCAGATTGCTGAGGCATACTTCTTGATGATTAACAGTAACAGTTCAAAACAGCATTCCCCCAAAATAACTTTTTTTAAATTACTATCCCAAATAAATAGGTGGGAAAACTGAACATAACAATGTTTAGGCATTCTATACACGGTCAATGGCAGAACTGGGAACTAGAACTCAGACATACCAAGTTCCAGAGATGGATTTCTTATAAACAGCAAACAAACAAGCAAAGAAAAACAAGCAACAGTTAAACATGGCATGTAGACTCTGTGCATCCATGAGCAGAACTCGCTCATACCACACACACACAAACATTTACATGTGCCACCAGCCTAGAGGGAGCTCAGCTTCTGGGGCACTCTTGTTTCATCAGAGTTGCAAATAAACCAAGCCACCATCCAGTTTCATCTGCTAACGTTTAACATTTACATCATCAGATTTTTGTTGGAATGGAAGATCCCACTACAACATGTGTTTCAGTATTTTCTTATGTTGATATTTTTTCCCTTAAAATGCAATGGGAATGGGAATTTTGTAAGTTTGAGAAGCAAATTCTAGCACTGTTTCCCCAAGGCATATTAAAGTAAGCCCAGGAGTATTCACTGAAATCATCTCTATACTTTGTGAAACTCAGCAAACAGAACTGTGTGCTCACTCCCTTTGTGTTATAATGAGTGGATCAATCAATGATCTTGAACACACTATCTTTTGTCAGTTTGTAGATCCTAATCTAGACCTTTTGCACTTGAACAAGTTTTCACCACTACTCAGAACTCAGCCATTAAATTTTATGGCATGAAAAAAGAAGATACCACAGTTCCAGCATAATTTCCCTCTGCTTCTGTCCATCCCTTCAGTGTAAGGGAGACCTGAACAACTTTGTATGAAACACAGCTAATGAGTTTGCCTTTATCATTTCCTGGGCCACCAGCCACCTGGAGGAAGCAGCAGAGAATTCATTTTGCTTCAGAGAAGCTATATGAAGAGCCTCTCTGAGGTACTTTTTAAAATTAATAATATTGTTTAGTATTTTTAAATTCATATGAAGTAGAAGATTAGCGAAATTTAAGAGCTTTTGGAATTTACTACATAACACTCACTCAGAATAGGGGTTTCCCAGGTGGCTCAGTGGTATAGAATCAACCTGCCGATGCAAGAGCCACAGGAGAGGCAGGTTCAATCCCTGAGTCAGGAAGACTGTCTGGAGGAGGAAATGGCAGCCCCCTCCAGTATCCTTCCCATGGGCAGAGGAGCCTGGCAGGCTATAATCCATGGGGTCACAAAGAACTGGACATGACTGAGCACTGTGACATTCATTCAGAATACTACAGTTATCATAAGATATACGAGTATCAGCATAGTATTCAGGGGGGAAATGTATCATCATCCCAAATTTTATTAGAATCCTGTGAGTTGTAACCAACAAAGAACACATCACCAAACAGGATTAAAGGATCACTTCTCATTTGCTAGTAAAGTGGTAGTATCCATTCACTCAGTATTCTAGAGCAACAAATGTCCTTGGGAATGGAGAGACTCACCAGGGACCTGATCCATAATCCTGGACACAGTGGTGTCTTATTGGCTGGAGAGTAACTCAGGACCAGACCAAAGAAAGATGCTGTTAATTACTGATACTTAACAAAGACAGTCAAGTCTCATACAGCTAACATTTCCTAAGAGTCTTGGATGTGTCTGGCACGACCTAACTCGGTACGTGTCGATCTATTGCCTTTTCTCAATAGTGGGCAAGCAAGATGATAGAAGGGCAGGGAAATAGTGTGGGGGCCAAAGGACTGACGCAGGAGCCAGGCTGCCTGTTTTTGCTCTGACTCTTGTCAGCCTGGAAAGCTTACTTAACCTTTCTGGGCCTTGGGCTTCTCTTCTCTATAATGCAAATAATGGTATCCATGTTGTAGACTGGTTTTGAGGAGTAGATGAATTAGGGATTCAACAGCATTAGAACAGTGCCAAGCACCGAGGAAACAGCATAACTGTATCTATATCATTAGGTCAAAAAACAAGGAAGGTTGATGAGTTCATTTTACAAAGAAAAAAAATCTGCGACTTGATCAGAGTACTTTTTCTTTGGGGGTTACTGCACTGCAATTCCATACATTGGCATAGTTATAACAAGCCTTTTAAATAAGACAGCAATATTATAACAATGTGGAGATGATGAATATATGCATATGAGACCTAAAAAAAGTGTCCTAACATTATGCTAATTGACACCTGAAACTTAAAACATGTCCAGTGACTGCACTAGACATGGGGAAAATTTCTGTAATCAAACAACTTAGAGCTGAAGATGATTTGTTTTGCAAGAATGTGTTAGATGACTCACAAATATACGACAAAGACACTGATGTTAAAGCTACATGTGAAGAAATTTGAACAAACTATTTCCAAAAAGTGAGAGAAGAGTGAAGAATGAACTTTCTAAATTACTTATGTATGTAATTTAAACATTAAAGTAATTAAATATTAGAAACATTTTCACCCACAGCCCTTAACAATTCTATATGCAAGTTAAGTCAAAAGTACTCATATTATCTCCTTGGGAATACAGGAGATTGTCTTACATTTGGGGTCACAATGGCTTTAGGCTGACAAGCTCCATATGACATGGAGGTGGATTAGAAGCCAGGGGTATCTGGCTTACAGGCTGACCTTCAGAGAGGCCGAAAGCATGAGAGTCTAGAACACAGACTCTGAAGTCAGATATCTGGATATACATTTCATTTTTGCTCACCTAATAGCTGTACCTTCAGCAAGTTAACCACTTTAAGCCTCAGTTTCCTTTTCTATTAAATGAGATTAATGAAAATATCTAATTCATAGGCTTGCTATGACGATTGTGTGTACATATTGTTACTCAGAACAGTGCCTGGCACATGCAAGCTGGGGCTCCCAGGGGTCACACACATAGGCAGCAAGTTAGCTCTCAATAGATACTAGCTATTGCTTGTATTCAGTGAGTAAGACTAGCTCTCTAAATACCAACTTGGGTTGTTATACATTAATTCTATAAGTATTAACTATTCACTTCAGTTCAGTCGCTCAGTTGTGTTGACTCTTTGCAACCCCATGGACTGCAGCATGCCAGGTTTCCTTGTCCATCACCAACTCCCAGGGCTTGCTCAAGCTCATGTCCATTGAGTCAGTGATGCCATCCAACCATCTCATCCTCTGTCGTCCCCTTCTCCTCCCACCTTCAATCTTTCCCAGCATCAGGGTCTTTTCCAGTGAGTCAGTTCTTTCATCAGGTGGCCAAAGTATTGGAGCTTCAGCTTCAGCATCAGTCCTTCCAATGAACACCCAGGACTGATCTCCTTTAGGATGGACTGGCTGGAGCTCCTTGCAGTCCAAGGGACTCTCAAGAGTCTTCTCCGACACCACGGTTCAAAAGCATCAATTCTTTGGCACTCTTTATGGTCTATTATGAAATAGTTAAAAATCGGATTTCTTTATGAATAAATACCTGCCTCCCCATATGAATCCTATAGTGCAACAAGTCTTGAGGAATTTGGGGGTGGGGAAGATAGCTATATATGAAAAAGTAGTGCAAGTGTTAGTTTCTCAATCATGTCTGACCCTTTGCGATTCCATGGACTGTAGCCCGATAGGCTCCTCTATCCATGGAATTCTCCAGGCAAGAATACTGGAGTGGGTTGCCATTCCTTTTTCCAGGGGATCTTCCCAACCCAAGTATCAAACCCAGGCTTCCTGAATTGCAGGCAGATTCTTTACTTTCTGAGCTACCAGGGAAGTTCCAGTTTCTTGTTAATATCAAGGTCAAAAATTTCTAAAGCCAACCTTGAGCTATTCAATAAAATGAGGCTTATTCCTTCATAGTTACAGATGCACTTTCACTTCTTTCTTTTTCCAAATACATTATCCAATAGGTATGGTTCTGAATGTCTGTGTAATATTTCCAAATACTAAATTCAATTCCAAGCAATGACTTTGGATGACCAATTTTGAGGAGACTGATACAAACTGGAGTACATATTTTCCAAAGTATTTTTGTTTTAAAAATGTATACTATTGCAACAGTTTTGTTGTATGTTTATAAAGATTATTTGAATATACTTTAGGATAGATACCTCTAGTTATTCACTAATTAATAATAATCCAAACTTTTAAACTGTACATTACAAAAGAAAACTTTTTACAAAGAGAATTTTTTAACCTAAAACCAACATTTTTGAAACCATATTCCAGCTTCTGGCTTCATTTTTCATAAAATAAATCAATTGTTTTATAATTTTTCCTCTAACATCTCCTTAACTTATAATTGCTAGAAAAACTTGTTTTGTATGCAAATGTAAAATGTTAATGAAGCATATTCTATCCAGCCTGACTTTCTAATGGTATTATTTTTAAAGTAAGACTCTTGAGGTGGTTATTTTGATTGAACAAGAAGAAACAGATGTTTCTCTTATTAGAGAAAAGAAGAAAAGACTGGTTTAATGAATATTGAAAAAAAGAAAGTCTTTAAAATACAGTCACAAACCAAAATGTAACATCTGTTTGAAAATGCTTCAAATAAAATTATAGTAACTAGAGTTTTCAGTGTTTTTCTCAATATTTAATCTTGAGAGAAAAATCTCTGAGACTACAAATTCATCTTTAGGCAGTTAGAGTATTCTCTGAGGTACTAATAATACAGCCCATAAGTTACCAGTTATCCATTTGTGCAGTATGAAGAAAAAGGGAATATACATCTCTTTATAGATATGCCACATTTGTTGCTGTTGTTTTAGCCACTAAGTTGTGTCCGGTTCTTGTAAGCCCAGGGACTGTAGCCCACCAGGCTCCTCTGTCCATGGGATTCTCTGGGCAAGAACACTAGAGTGGTTGCCATTTCCTTCCTCAGAGATTGAACCCTCCACTAGAGTGGGTTGCCATTTCCAACCCAAGGACTGAACCACATCTTTACCACTGAGTCACTGGGAAAGCCCAATATGCCGTATACTATTTCTTATGTTACCTAAACAAACCTCATAAATAAACAGATAAAATTTACTCTTGCACACTTATACATGTCAAACCATATAAATATGATCAACTACAATCAGAAAATGCAGTATGATGCTTGGGTAGGCACAAAATATCTTTTTTTTTTTTTTTTTTAAGCTGAAGAAATTTTTAAATCACCCTCTGAATAGGTATAGAGAAAAAGGCACTTTGGAACATGCCTTTGTTTGCAAACAACCCCTTGAATGGAAGCTTTAAGTTAGAAATACACATTGGGGAGAGGCTGCTGCATGACATTTTTTAGTATGTTGCTAGATATGACTACTTCACTAACTAAAATTTAGAATCTTAGAGATAGATGGATTCTTTCCTTTCAGGCACCCAGAAACTTTTGAGAAAAAAGAGCCTAGTTTAAGAGATTTTTTTTTCCGCTAACCTTATATGCACCTTAGAGTCATTTGGGAAGCTTTAAAAGTTTCACACCAAAATTTCCAAATCACTGCAGAGGAAATTAAAGGCTTAAATAAAGAGATACATATTAAGCAATCCTAGTCAGAATCCCAATACTAGTCTTGTAGAAATAAAAAGACAAGACTGTATAATTTATAAGGATTTTTAAAATCTTAGGTATTAAATATTATCAAAAGAAAAAAACAAAAGTAGAGACCTTATCATCTGATTTGAAGATTTGTTATAAAGCTACAGTATTCCAGAAAGAAATTAGCACTAGACTCAAACATACGAGGTCCATTGTTTTTTTGACAAAGCCTCTAAGGCAATACTATGGAGAAAGAAAAGGTATTTGTTTCTTGGCTTTGATTTTTTTCAAAACTTGATGCTGAAATAACTGGTTAAATAAAAAAGGAAATGCATCTCCATTTCTACTTTACTCAATACACAGACTTATTTCTAGACAGATTTTAGACCCAAACACAAAAGCCTAACTGTAAAGCTTCTGAGGGATAACATGGAGTAAGTATCTTCAGGACTTTGGGATTTACAGAAATTTCACAGAAGACATGAAAATCACTTGATAAGTTGGGCTTCATCACAATTTAAAATTCCCTCTCATCAATAGACATGATTAAGAAAATTCAAGTCAAGACAGAGACTAGAGAAAAATATTTACAACATATTTATCTGAAAATGGAACATACTAAAATACAGCAAAATCTCTTACAAATCAATATTTGGTAGACAAAAGTGGGCAAAATCACAATACAAATAAAGGTAAATTCATTACTCATAACTACATGAAACATTTCTTGACATTGTCAGTCATAAGGGGAATTAAAGCCACAATGACATACAATTTTATACCACTTCAGTGGCTAAAAATTAAAAGGGCTAACCAGGATCTGGATCAGTTTGAACTCTCATACATTGCTGCTGCTGCTGCTAAGTCGCTTTAGTCATGTCCAACTCTGTGCGACCCCATAGATGGCAGCCCACCAGGCTCCCCTGTCCCTGGGATTCTCCAGGCAAGAACACTGGAGTGGGTTGCCATTTCCTTCTCCAACGCATGAAAGTGAAAAGTCATAGTAAAGTCATTCAGTTGTGTCCGCTCTTAGCGACCCCATGGACTGCAGCCCACTAGTCTCCTCCGTCCATGGGATTTTCCAGGCAAGAGTACTGGAGTGGGGTGCCATTGCCTTCTCACATACATTGCTAGTGGGATGCAAAATGGTACAACCCCTTTGGAAAACTCTTTGATAATTTTAAAATAAAGTTAAACATATATTAATCTTCTGACCCAACAATTTCCCTCTTAAGTATTTCCCTCCCTAAATCAAAAGGCATGTTGCAAAAATACTTGTACAGGAAGGTTTCAGCAGCTTTATTCATTATAGGTCTAAAATGGGAATAATTGTATATCCATAGAATTACATTCAAACAAGGAAATGTTGCTAAATAATAAAGACAAATGAACTAGTGGTTCAACCATTGTTTTGCATGAAAGATTGCAGAGATTCCATTGACAGATGAATGGATAAGGAAGTTTTGGTACATATACACAATGGAATATTACTCAGCTACAAAAAGGAACACGTTTGAGTCAGTTTCAATGAGGTAAATGAAATTAGAGCCTATTATACAGAGTGAAGAAAGAGAAAGACAAATATTATATATGAATGCATATATATGTAATCTAGAAAGATAGTACTAAAGATTCTACTTGAAGGTCAGCAAAGGAGACCCAGATATTTTGGACACAGTGTGGGAAGGAGAGGGTGGAACAATATGAGAGAATAGCATTGAAACATATATATTACCATATGTAAAATAGACAGCCAGTGGGAGTTGGTCCTATGATGCAGGGAACCCAAAGCCAGTTCTCTGTGACAACCAAGAGGGGTGGGATGGGGCAGGAGGTGGAAGGGGGTTTCAAGAGGGACGGGACATATGTACACTGATGCTGATTCATGTTGGTATATGGCAAAAAGCGTCACAATTTTTGTAAAGTAATTATCCTCTAATTAAAAAAAAAAACCTGTGCTGAAAGATAAAGAATGCAGATACACACAAAAATAACATACTGAATGAATCCTTTTATACCACATTTTAGAACAGGCACAACTACAGTGATATAAATCAGGAGAGTACTTGCCTGTGGGGGAAGTGTACAAGTAAGAATGCACTGTAAGAGGTCCAAGGAAACTTTCCGAAGTGCCGAAATGTTCTATATTTTGACTGGAACACCAACTGCTTTTGTGTATGTATGTATCAAAATCTATCAAATTATTCTTTTAAGATCTGTGAATTTCACATAGAATCAATTCTCATTTGTGGCTTCAGTATTTGTAGATTCACCTTACTGCTAAAACTTATTTCTAACCCCTAATCCAGACTGGTTGTGCTTTCAAGGTCATTCAGGGAGTTCTGCATGCAGAGACTGATGAAAAATTAGAGTTATCCAATACACAAGCTCCCAACTGAGGTCAAACAAGTAGGTCTGTCTACTTGTTTCAGTTCTTATCTCAGAATCAGTGTTCTTTTGCTATATACTTAATGCCACGGCGTTTTTGTGCTTTTTTTCTTTTTGCATTTTTGTGCTTTCATCAATGTCATCATTTAAAGTGGTCCCAAAATATGGTGCTAAAATACTGTGTGCAAGAAGGCTGTGGCCTGTATTATGAAGATCAAGTATGTGTGCTAGTTCAGCTTCTTTTGCATATAAGTTATAATACTGTTGATTGTGAGTTCAATTTTTTAGTTCAATGTTAATGAATCAATTACATACATTAAAAGGTAATTTTAAACAGTAATGTATAAATCAAGCCCATGTATTGATGCAAATATTGTGACCAGAGGCTCTCAGGAACTTACCCCTGCACTTCGTGTGGGAGTGATGGGTCAATAGTCATTAATTTAATGTTTGCAACGATTATGCAGGACGCGTGCAGGTGCTAAGTCGCTTCAGGCATGTCCTGCTCTTTGCAGCACTACGGACTGTAGCTTACCAGGCTCAACTGTTCACGGGATCCTCCAGGCGAGAATACTGCAGTGAGTTGCCATGCAGTCCTCCAGGGGATCTTCCCAACCCAGGGATTTCATATCAACTGAATTGGCAAGTGGGTTTTTAACCACTAGCGCCACCTGGGAAGCCCACGCATAACATACCTACCATAAATAATGAAGATCAACTCTACTGTATAATTTTCACTTCAAAAATATATAAACCTTTTCAGCTTTATTTTTTAATTGATGGAAAATTGCTCCAAAATGTTGTGTTGGTTTCTGCTGTACAACAACACAAATCAGTCATAATTATATGCACTTCCCTTACCCTCCTGAGCCTCCTTCCCCTCTCCAACCCTACTTCTCTAAGTCAACACAGAGCACCAGGCTGGGCTCCCTGTGTTATTTAGCAAATTTTCACTATTTTATACATGATAGTGTATATATGTCAATGCTACTTTCTCATATAAGCATTTTTAAGTAGGATACAAGTAATGGTGATATTTATTTTTTAATTCAACTAATTTTTATTCAATGCCCACTTTATGCTTTGTTTACTGCATTATCAAACAATGAGAAACCATTGTTTGGTTAAGTATGAGACATGCCATTATTTGCTATAAAACAGGGGAAACCCAATAAGACTCTGCATTACTATGTTTAACTTTTGAATGTCAATATTTTAGGATGTTAAAAAAACTTAAAGTAACTACTCCAAGACTAAGTTTTCATGTAAAGCTCTATAAAACTTGTTTCAACCATTGATTCCCAGCCCAAAGCCAAATATTATACTTCAAAATCTCATTCAAAGATGTGTAACTATTCCAATAATGACCCTTTTATTGAGACAATCTTCCAAAGCAAGTGTCTTTAGTAGTAATATGATTATGTAAATACCATCTTCAATAAATCTTATCAATCTAGGGCTCCAGCTCATGTACCCGTTTTAGTATATACATTCATTCTTCTCAGTGTTTTAGTCTATGTTAAATATAAAATGCAATATAATTGCATTTCATGAGAAGTTATGACAATACTGAAAAGCAATTATCCTCCAATTAAAAATAACTTTGAAAAAGAAGTTATGGCTAAAGTTTTAATTTATAGGACTTCTGATTAATGCACACATATATATTTATAAGCCCAAAGATACAGAGTGGTATAGCAGTTGAAATAAAATAGTTATAGAAATTAAAAATGTTAAATATATATGCCAGTTACTTGGTTTTAAACCTAAATATTTGTTAATGTTATTACTTATAGTCACTGTTTTATTTTTGTCTTAAGTAGAAAGTTGTAGAGCTTCCCAGGGGGATTTCGGGCAAACAGATAAAAAGGAACATTTAAAGGTCGGTGGCTTCCCAGGTGGCACTAGTGTCAAAGAGCCCATCGGCCAAAGCAGGAGACACAAGAGACTGGGGATCAATCCCTGGGTCGGGAAGACCCACTGGAGTAGAAAACGGAGACCCACTCCAGTATACTTGCCTGGAGAATCCCATGGACAGAAGATTCTGGAGGGCTACAGTACATAGGGTTGTGAATAGTCAGACACAACTGAAGCGACTTAACACGTACAGAAAGCTGTAGTTGTGAAATGATTATTATCCTATTTTGGGAAAACAAGTTATCATTACTAATGCTCCAATTCATTCTCAAATCTAAATTAACTAAGTTATGTTTAGTGTTTTATCCTATTCCACATATGTCTCAGATAAATTGCAATATCATACAATTTTTCCGTAAAGGCACAAAAGCATCCCTACTCACAGGAAATCAACACTGCCTAAATGGCAAGGACATTCATATCAATTCCTCTCTTCCTGGGGGCATACCTGTGCAAATCATTGTAGAGAATATAAAAATAAAAATGATGACTCCTGGTCTCAAAATCTTTGCCTTACTATACCATCTAATGAGGTTTAAATAACTTTTTAAAAAAGTTTAGAATATCTTTAGACATTTTTAAAATTGTCATGAAACATTTCCCTATACTCTATAAACTGGAATGAGAGGGCTCAGGAAAAAGAAATGAAAGATAAATGAAGAAGGCAAAATGTAGCTGAGATGATTCTGGGAGCCAGCTAGGGTCTTAGAAGAGAGGTAATACCAAAGGTTGTCACTTTATTGCTTTCCACAGCCTTTCCATAATATGCTGTTGAAACTGTGACTCCTCATCTTCCCAGGTGGCATAATCCCACTTGTGAATATCAGAATGACTACAGAGTACCTTATCTCATCCATGTCCCAAAGGCACAGAATTCCTGTCCTCTTATACATCAGGAAGAAAATAGAACTCCAACACACTATTGGTCAATGACTATCCTAGCAGTATTTTAGAAGTAATGCAAAAAGAATATCTTAGAGACAGAATAATAGGAACATCATGAATGAAGAGAATAATAGAAACTTAGCCTAGGTTACTGGAAAAGGAAATGGCGACCCACTCTGGTATTCTTGCCTTGAGAATGCCATGGACAGAGGCGCCTGGCAGGCTACAGTCCACGGGGTTCCAAAGAGTTGGACATGACTGAGTGAATAACACATATATACCCTAGGTTCTTTTGTTTTTCTATTTGATCAAATATTTAAAATATATATGTAAAAACATGTTGTGTTGGTTTCTGCCATATGACAATGCAAATCAGCTATAATTATACATACATCCCCTCCCTTTCTAGCCTACTTCCCCTGCCCCATCCCATCCCTGCAGGTCATCACAGAGCACCACACTTGGCTCCCTGGGCTACACAGCAACTTCTCATCAGCTATCCATCTTCTACCTGATACTGCAGGTTAATTCTTGAATCCATTTTTTCATTTTTCTAAATTTTGATAATAAAACAAATACAAAACATTAACACTTGTCAGAATTTAAGACTGGTTTTCTTGAAAAGAGTACATATAGCAAAATTCCCTCTTTTCTACTAAACAGTTTTCAAAGTCTTAGTTTCATCATAACCATAGAGAGCTGTGGATCTAAGTGGCTTTGATTAAAACAACCCTTTTTATACTTGTGGATGCTGGATAACTTGGGGGAGGAAATAGTCTTTATTTATTTATTTTTTTAAAATTTTCTTTACTTTATTGTGTTGGTTTTGCCATACATTAACATGAAACCGCCATGGGTTTACATATGCTCCCCCTCCAGAACCCCCCTCCCTCCTCCCTCCCGATTCCCTCCCCCTGGGTCATCTTGGTGCACCAGCCCCGAGCATCAGCCCTGGGCTGGCGATTGATTTCACATATGATAATTAACATGTTTCAATGCCATTCTCCCATATCATCCCACCCTTGCCCTCTTCCACAGAGTCCACGTGTCTGTTCTATACATCTGCGTTTCTTTTGCTGTCTCACATGCAGGGTTCTCGTTACCATCTTTCTAAATTCCATATATATGCTTTAGTATACTGTATTGTTGTTTTCCTTCTGGCTTACTTCACTCTGGATAATAGGCTCCAGTTCCGTCCACCTGAGTAGAACTGCTTCAAATGAATTAGTCTTTAAATTAGAGAAGTTATCCAGATACTCAGCAGTTCAGAAATTTCTGAGTTCAGAGAAAAATCACGAGCAGAGTCCTGGAATGGATTAGATATCTTAAAATATTATGTTCAGATATAATCCTTTTGATTTGAATGTAAATCATTATTTTTTAATTGTATCATAAAATGCATAATAAAACCAGAGCTTTTCATTTTGATAATTCTGCATTACTCCCGTTTAACAGAACTCTCTGTGTTTAACACTTGCCACTGAATAATTTTCATCCTTTACTCAAAGGCAGGGTGTAGCTCTTATAACTAGGTCACAGACATAGGTAAAAGTCCAGTCTCTACATTTTACATGTAGTTATTTTTCTGCCAACCTCTCTACTACTAGCTCTACTACGTGACTCCTAGCATGAGAAGCTGCTTCTGAGTAATTCAGCTCTTGTGTCATTTCCTCCAACTGGACTATTAATAAGCACTGGACCATGAAGGGCACTGCTCCCAGTATTTATGAACTGCTCTCTCCTGAAGTCTTCAAGTCAACAATCCTTTTTGAGTGTCAGTCACCTTTTGGAAGGTTCTTCTCATCCCTTGCAGCAAATCAGGAGAGCAAAAATGGTACATACAGGTAAGCACGCTGAAATCATATTTGTATGAAAAATGTTGAGTTACAAATTTATCCCATCCATCTTTTCTTGAATTTTAACCTGGACGTGATAATCACTGGCTAAGATAAAAAAGCAAAATCAATATTTTCAAAATTAATATATTATTATATCATAAAATTTTCAAACCACTGATTTATTGTACACAAGTTGTGTGTGTTTGTCCATATATGTGTACATAAGTGTGAACTTCACTACAGGACACATAAGATAGGAGTACATTGTGATACACTAAAACAGAGCCAGATTAAAATCTGGATAACAGGGACACATAGTACATCTACCTCTCTGGCCCAGAAATCCTTATCACTGAAATGAATGATTCATATCAGATTATTACAAGGTTCTTCTCAGCTTTAGACACTTGAGAGTAGTACATTCACATACTAAAAAGGAGGAAAAAAAAATCAATGACAACGTATCAGTTTAAAAAATAGTGTTATATAGAGCATATTAATAAAGTAAATACTCAT
>ML660786.1:3756766-3797101 GCA_007570785.1 Antilocapra americana
TTATATAGAGCATATTAATAAAGTAAATACTCATATAACTGAAGTTGCTTATTTTGGTCAATAAATATGTACTTGTTCTGCTGGCTGACTCTAAACATTAAACGCGATGGTTCCAAACCACTCAGAGAACATGGACTAGACTTTGCCTGAGATGAAGAGAGAAGAATCCACACTGAAAAGATGAAGACAGTCATTTGAGTTGGTACTTTAGTGTACAGAAGATGGGACTGCTTCACAGAAATGTAAGACAGAATTGACCGTGGGCCAACCTGGAGGTGGATCCACCACTATAGAAAGAATTAGGATATTTTGCTGTTTCAATTCTGACAAGAGATTTCTAAGCCATTTGTGATTTAACTTAAGAGGTAGAATCCCAGAAAGCACTGGCAAATTGAAAAAAGAAGTAAGGTTTCTGGCAAGAGAAATTGCCCTTTACTGAAGAAATTCCCTGAAACACTAATAAAGGATTAGGAAGCAGATGTCACAGGGCAACACCCCACAAAGGGGGTCATCAGAGGGACTTTGTGGTAGATTAGATGCCTTAGAGGGCTTCCCTGGCTCGGGCAGTAAAGACTCTGCCTGCAGTGCAGGAAACCTGGGTTTAATCCCTGAATCGGGAAGATTCCCTGGAGAAGACCATGGCAACCCACTCCAGCATTCTTGACGGGAGAATCCCATGGACAGAGGAGCCTGATGGGCTATAGTCCATGGGGTCACGAAGGGTCAAACATAACTGAGTGACTAACCCTTTTACTTTCAGATGTCTGACAGCATGAAAATTCGGTATAGGTTAACATTGATCATTTTCTTATTCTAGCTATAGATAACATTAGAAACATGTATACATGGAATTTTTTTTTTCATACCACATAGAACAATTTTGCTTTTTAGTAGTTATTTATTTATGATTGTTCAGGATTGGTTGTTAGATGGGCAACTTCTGGTCAAAATCAATTACTGACGTTAGAAGCAATTCGGTGTTGGTAATTATCTGTACCTTGATCTGAGTGAGGGTTACAGATCTGTGTTTGTTTTTTCCAAACCTTCACTAAGCTGTACATTCTTGATATGTGTATTTTATATGTGCATAGTATATGTTAATAAAAATAAAGCAAGATAAAAGTCTATGTGATGTATAATCTAATTGAAATAAGTAAAACTATAGATAATATTGAAGCCAGTGTTATCTTTAGAGACCCATGAGAAAAATGCATACTGAGCCATCAAAAACTCATCAAGTATACACAGCTGTAGAATATTAAAACAACAGTAACTTGCAAAATTGACAGCTATTAATGTCATCCATTTAACATCAATTGAGGTGTATAAGAAAAACCAAGAGTACTATGGGCTATCACTAGGTACAGACTTCATAAAAACTCTGAGGGGGACTTTAGGACATTTACTTTCAAGTGCTTTAAACTGTGGTATGATTTTTCACATTTTATCTAATTTCATTCCTCAGCTTATGGTCTTTCCTGTCTTTGATTAACTTATCAACCATGAGACTTTCATGTCTCACAGATACAGAGAATGTAAACTGCTTTCACTCAGAAAAAAAAAAAAGTGAAGTCAAGTGGGCCTTAAGAAATATGACTACAAACAAAGCTAGTGGAGGTGATGGAATTCCAGTTGAGCTATTTCAGATCCTAAAAGATGATGCTGTGAAAGTGTTGCACTCAATATGCCAACAAATTTGGGAAACTCAGTAGTGGCCTCAGGATTGGAAAAAGATCAATTTTCATTCCAATCCCAAAGAAAGGCAATGCCAAAGAATGCTCAAACTACCACACAATTTCATTCATCTCACAAGATAGCAAAGTAATGCTCAAAATTCTCCAAGCCAGTCTTCAACCGTACATGAACCATGAATTTCCAGATGTTTAAGCTGGATGTAGAAAGGCAGAGGAACCAGAGATCAAATTGCCAACATGTACTGGATCATCGAAAGAGCAAGAGAGTTCTAGAAAAATATCTACTTCTGCTTTATTGACTATGCCAAAACCTTTGACTGTGTGGATCACAACAAACTATGGAAAATTCTTCAAGAGATGGAAATACCTGACCACCTGACCTGCCTCCTCAAAAATCTGTATGCAGGCCAAGAAGCAGCAGTTAGAACTGGACATGGAACAACAGAATGGTTCCAAATTGGGACAGGTGTATGTCAAAGCTGTATATTGTCACCCTGCTTATTTAACTTATATGCAGAGTACATCATGAGAAATGATGGGGTGGATGAAGCACAAACTGGAATCAAGATTTCAGGGAGAAATATCAATAATCTCAGATAGGCAGATGATCCTACCCTTATGACAGAAAGTGAAGAACTAAAGAGCCTCTTTTTGAAAGTGAAAGAAGAGAGTGAAAATGTTGGCTTTAAACTCAACATTCAGAAAACTAAGATCATGGCATCTGGTCCCATCTTTTCACGGCAAATCGATGGGGAAACAGTGGAAACAGTGAGAGACTATTTTGGGGACTCCAAAATCACTGCAGATAGTGATTGCAGCCTTGAACTGTGGTGTTGGAGAAGACTCTTGAGTCTCTTGGGTTGCAAGGAGATCCAACCAGTCCATTGTAAAGGAAATCAGTTCTGAATATTCTTTGGAAGGACTGATGTTGAAGCTGAAACTCCAATACTTTGGCCACCTGATGCAGAGAACTGACTCACTGAAAAAGACTCTGATGCTGGGAATGTTTGAAGGCGGGAGGAGAAGGGGATGACAGAGGATGAGATAGTTGGATGGCATCACCGACTCGATGGACATGGGTTTGAGTAAGCTACAGGAGATGGTGATGGACAGGGAGGCCTGGCGTGCAGCAGTCCGTGGCGTCACAAAGTGTCAGACACTGCTAAGCGACTGAACAGAACTGACCTGTGGGCTGTCACTAGGCAGAGAGTTAAAAACTCTGAGGGGTACTTTAGGACATTTACTTTCAAGAGCTTTAAACTGTGATGTCATTTTTCACGTTGTATCTAATTTTATTCCCCAACTTAGGGTCTTTCCTGTCTTTGATTAACTTATCAATCATGACCCTTTCATTTCTCACAGATACAGAGAATGCAAACTGCTTTCACTCATAAGAGAAAAAAAAAAACAACTCTGATAAATAAATATTCACTTTTCATTGCACTCTCTGTAAATTTTATAGTGCCTATCACTTGCCCTTTTAAAGTTTCACTTTTAGAGTTTCTTTGCTTCCATTTTTCTTCAGTTCACCATCTCTGTATCTTTGACTGAAAGGTAAACCAGATGGTTGAAATACCCTGCTGCCCTGGTGGGAATGTAGACTGATAGAGAACAGTGTGGAGATGTCTTTAAAACTGCCATACCCAGCAACCCCACTGCTGGGCCTATATCCTGAGAAAAAGCACAATTCAAAATGCCACATGTACCGCAGTGTTCACCGCAGCACTATTTACAACAGTCAGGGCACGGGAGCCGCCTAGACAGCCACTGGGAGGTGCACGGGTAAAGAAGCTGTGGCACGTGTGTACAGTGGAAGGTTAGCCTAAAAAGGATGAATCTGAGTCAGTTCTGGCAAGGTGGATAGACTTAGAGCCCGCTACAAAGAGTGAAGTAAAGAAAGAAAAACAAACATCGTGTACTAGTGCATATGTATATATGTAATCTAGGAAGACGGTCCTGATGAACCTATGTGCAGAGCAGCAACGGAGATGCAGACATACAGAAGAGACTTGTGGACGGACTCCCAGGGAAGGAGAGCGTGGGATGCACTGTGAGAGTAGCACGGAAACAGATACATTTCCATATGTAAAATGGCCAGTGGGAACTTGCTCTGTGACTCAGGGAGCTCAGCTTAGCATTCTGTGACAACCTAGAGGGGTGGGGTGGATTGGGAGGTGGGACAGAGGTTCAAGAGAGGAGGGGCATATGTATACCCATGGCTGAGTCACGTTGATATATGGCAGAAACTAACACAAAGTTGCAAAGCAATTATTCTTCAATTGAACATAAGCAAAATTTAAGAGATATTCTGATGCTTAGTTTTCATGCAATCACCACTATCACAGTTCACTTAGCTTGAAAGTTCACAATATTTTTTTCTGCTCTCAAATATCTCAGAGAAAAATTTCTTCAGAAACTATGTCTCACATGAGCCATGACTCTCCATGAGAGGCCAAGCCTTTGTGATTATGAATTTGGAAAAGCATACATGACTTGGGGGAAAAAAAAAATCTGTGGCTTGTAATTAATTTATATAGATTATACTGTTTATACATACAGTATACAGATGGTGTACTGTATTCATATTACATACTATAAATACAGAGCATACTCTAATAGCTAAAGCCAGTCTTTAATAACTGTACTAAATATTCACACCTGCTAACAAACCCCCAGGACAAAGCTACAGTTTCTGAAAAACAAGGAAGGACAAGAAGATCGATTTCAGGGAGAAGAAGGTGAAACAGTGAGCCAGGATGATCTGATTAAGTAGTTCTTCCTCTGAATTTGACTTTGGCTTCTAACTTCTCTGCTTTTGGAAGAAAGGTGCTTTCCCTCCTTGAGCAGAGACTTCCCAGGAGGATGTCTGCACCTCCAGGGTGGTGAGCACCAATAGCCAGGAGCCTACCTACCCATGAGCATGCCCATCAGAGTCAAGAGAAGGGGGTCTGGGTCAATCCACCAAAAACCGACTCTCTAAACGTGATAGATCAAAAATGATTATCCAAAGAATCAATTCACGAATAACCAATTCACTAAATTCACAAATTTACAAATTCATCAGGGAATTGACTTAAGGAATATTCTTCTAGAATATATTCCATGAATATGAATATATTCTTCTCATGAATATATTCATGAATATATTTCTCTTAAATATGTTCAATAAATGCGAATATGTTGGTAGTATTTTAAGGACTGTTCAATTTATCAGAAGGTTAGGGTCACAGGTTCAGACTTTTAATGAATATATTCATAAAGAACTTATTTATGAGGAGTATAGTTATGAGCTAAACCATCCCATGAATATCATGAAGAAGGATATAGTCAGTGAATTCTTTCATTCACTTAGTCAATATTATGTGACAGGTAATGCCTGGGACACAAGGGCTACATCAAAATCAAAGTTCCTGACCTCATAGAGCATAGGTTATTGATACATCTATTGCCTTTAAAGAATAATCTTTAAAATAAGTTTTTGACAAATAGATTGTGTAAATTTAGTGACTTCACCCACCTCCAAGGGTGATGATAGTGACGCTGGGAACTCCTATATCACATGCTTTGACTTATTAACAAAAATCTTACACCAGAAGTTCATAATACCGGTATTTATCAGCCTTTCTATATTATGAACTTTGGAGAAACCTACGTGTGAACATTATGAAAACAAATAACTAGTCATTCTGTGGGTAACCAGAGCTACTCTCCACTCTGAAAAGGAAGAAGTGAGCAAATCAACACTCAGAACATGAAGAGGCCTGTTGGTAGATATCAGGCAGTAAATCACAAAACTGGAAATAAGACCCAGTGGTGTGGATTTCAAGTCAATGATTTTTTTTTTCACTTTTCAAAGCTGTGCGTGCTATCAGTATTGCAACTTTGTAGATTCCAAACTTGAGGGTTTGGTACCTGGGCCTACACTTGCTATTAACTCAAATTTCTAAAATAACAATGAACAAGACACACTGCTCTATTTAAAATAGATAATCAACAAAAGCCTACTCAAAATTCAGGAACTCTACTCAAAATTCTGTAGTGATCTAAATTGGAAAAGAATTGGAAAACAATAAGGACATATATAACTGAATCACTTTGTGACACATCTGAAACTAACACAGCATTGTTTAAAAGAAAAATATATTTTACCTTGTTTTCAAATTTTATTTTACAGCAACCTTTTTTTTTTTTTTAAGCACAGGATGGTACACATATAATACATTAGAGCAACCTCCACGTTAAAGTGTGAAAATAAGGTTAATGTGAGTATAACAGTTATTGTTACTAATTTATTTTTATTAAGCAATGAATAGCTTCATTAAGTAATACATTAGTCTTTTTTTTGGTAGTTTCCTGAAAGAAAGAACAATAAAACCACTTGAGTTAAGCTTTGTGTGGCTTTTAAAAGAGAAAATGTTCATTCCCAAAGGGCACTACAGAGGAAAAAAAAAAATCTAAGCTGAACATTGTTATTCTCTGAGAAAGTCATCAAAATAAAATGAAAACGTTGGCATTTGAGTCGACCCGTTTGCATTTTACTGAGCACGATTTCCACCAGCTACTGTGGTCACTGGGGAAGAGAGGACTGAATATGAAACAGATTTGCTGGAGGCTGTCTGACCTCTGTTTTCGTCTCTGAATTGCGCAAAGGCAGAAGAAGGCTTCTGCTATTGTTTTCCTGTGTACAACCCACTTATTTATTTCTTCCCAACGAGTTCTCAAAAGGAACTCGAGCAAACAGGAATTGGACACTAGACCGTCTCACTATTGATTTTGCTTGTTTATAAACAGAGGTTTCTCAACTTTGGCAACATCTTGGCTCAAATGAAAACATAGGGTTACAGGGGACACAGTTTACAATCAAACTCTGTTAATTTAGAAAACAATCATCACTCTTTGCATCATTTGAAAAAAAAAAATAGGGACTGACCACTTCCCTTTCCTTTGGAGTTTCATTAGTTCATTCTGCTACACAGACAGTTTTTAAGGAAAAAATCCTATCCTTTACATCAGGCAGTGCTTCATATAGGAGGAGAGACCTCTTTTGAAAATCATGTAAACAGTAACAATTTTCACTCTGGTTAATAACGCTTAGTAATAACACCTTCCTTCTAAGCATGGTGCCATCAGTGATCTCATTCTTACAGGCTTCCCCACCCTTCACTATCTCCCAGAGTTTGCTCAAACTCGTGTCCATTATGTCAGTGATTCATTCCAACCATCTCATCCTCTGTCGTCCCCTTCTCCTCCTGCTCTCAATCTTCCCCAGCATCAGGGTCTTTTACCATGAGTCAGCTCTTCACATCAGGTGGCCAAAGTATTGGAGTTTCAGCTTTAGCATCAGTCCTTCCAATGAATATTCAGGGCTCATTTCCTTTAGGATGGACTGGTTGGATCTTCTTGCTGTTCAAGGGATTCTCGAGAGTCTTCTCCAGCACCACGGTTGAAAAGCATCAATTGTCTGGCACTCAGCTTTCTTTATGGTTCAACTCTCACACTCATACATGACTACTAGAAAAACTATAGGCACTTCATAATCAAAACTATAATTTTGTTGTTGTTGTTCAGTCATTAAGTTTTGTCCGACTCTTTGCAGCCCCATGGACTGCAGCACGTTAGGTTTCCCTGTCCTTCACTATCTCCTGGAGTTTGTTCAAATTCATCATGTCCATTGAGTCAATGATCTATTATATCATGACAATGAGGTATTAAAAAGGTAGACTAAGTCTCTGCCTTAGGGAAGTTAGGTGCTGGATGAAAATGTGTTTTATGTGATTATTACATCCTATTGGTATAAACATAAAGAACACTGACCATGGAACTGTGAAGCTCTGTTGCCTACTTTCATCAAATAGTTACTGAAAGTCTACTATGAGAAAGATTTTTTTTAACAAGATTTCTCTTCCCCGGTTTGAGTCAATGTTTTAGGAATGAATGATAGTCTAACCTTAGTCTGTTAGAAAAGTTAAATCACAATCTTTTACTTTTTCCTTTGAAAAGATAGTTTTTAACTGACTGATATTCTTTAACAGTCATCCTGTACAGAACTTTTTAATGCATTCTCTAAAATTCAAGTGTATCTATCACTAATAAATTTATGTAGATTATAACAACATATTGAAATTTAAATAAGTATTACTAACATACTTGGCATAATATTACAAAGATAAGTTTCAGAGTGATTTAATTTGGAGCCAGTTATTTCAACATCTTCATTATAATTCTTATTTCAAGTATGTATTTTTGGATGTGTCTAGCAAGCTATGTATGATGATCTATATTCAAGATAGAAGATAATTTGTATTGATTAAATTTTACTGTAAAAAATGTAAGCTCCATTCTTTTGGAAGTGCAAGGTTATAAAATCCTATAGATGCAAAAGTATAAATTTCACTTATTTGCAATTTTAGAGTCATTTTATAGTGATTAGGTAAGTTTTATTACTAAGTATTTTACAAAAAGATAGACTGAAATACCTCAAAAGAATTAACTATAAGAGATTAGATAATATGACAAACAAAACTGTACTGTATATTATGGAGAAAATCATCACGCTTTTATTATTATTTTCAATAGGAATGCTTCATTTTCCTTTATAAAAATAAAAATTTCATCAATATGAAATTGTATAAAATGTGCTGTGAATTTTTTAAAAGTATGTTGTTTTTCATTTCAATCATTGAATCATCTGATTTTCTACCTTCTGACATCATGGTTCAGAGAAATGGTAACTTTTCTATCCTACGTTTATAAGGAGGAAATAAGAATGATTCTACCTGCAAGTAAACATGAATGTTTTACTTACTCCAACAGGTATGCAGTTTTTCTGCAGTTACAAATTCCTGGTGATTGCTGGGGAAAGGAACGATTTGGAACATTATCCCTGACTTCAGAGATACTGATTTTTGGAGTGCATATGTATGTAAATGAAGCACATAGTACCTCATGCTAAAATAAAAAACTGACAACGATCTTTGGAATGGATGGCTTATGTGCTTTCAGGGGATTAGGGAGAAGTTCCATGAAAACCCCATAGGAAAGTTTCCATTAATGTATTTGGAAAGTTAGGCTACCTGAAATGAAGGGATTGTCAAGAATAAAGGGATGGAAGTTTAGCAGGTTATTTTGTTTGCATGATTTCTGTCCCTTCCTGAGCTCCTTGAACACATAAATAAATATACATGAACTGCATATTTTTATCTTTGAATCCCCAGAGCTTAAATGCGCAATGCGTTGTTTGCTGAATGAACAAACAGCCTACGCGTCCTTCAGTAAGAGCACTTTGCATGCAGGAGATGTGGCAAGAGGACTGATTGGTGCCAATTCATGATGGACTCTGAATCTTAAGTTAAGAAGTCTGAACAACATTCGGAAGAAATTCATGAAGTGAACAAGTGACATAGTTAGAGATATGTTTATAAGATTAATCTGGCAGCTCTGGACTATAAGTAAAATAGAGGCTCATTGACAACATCCTCACAAAGATGTCTATAATGTGCACATGGGAAATTTTAAGATAAATTTATATTAATTATACTCAGAAACATGAATTATCTCTACTCCAAACCAAAAATTAGAGGGAAATAATTGAACTCAGCAGATCAAACAGGATTAAGCTAGAAAATTTAAGTTCTCAGTTTGATACTCTGTTCCATGATTTTGTTTTTTTTAAATAACTTTATTCAGTCTTATCCTTAGCTCAGTAACATAATGGCTCTTCTCTTTTTTGTCCCCATGAGCTTTTATTTCTTTTCTGAATTGCTCAAACATTCACCAAGGCTTATTATTATACATCTTTGAACTCTCCTGCTATGACTACATAAATGGAGAATGAAATCTGATTTTGAGACAGTCTTAAGTGTTCCTATTTATATTTCAGCTACTCATGCATGAACCTGATTACGAATTATGTGTACATCCCACTCCAGTATTCTTGCCTGGAGGACCCCATGGACAAAGGAGCCTGGTGGGCTACTGTCCATGGGGTCGCAAAGAGTTGGACACAACTGCGCGACTAACACACACACACACACGGACACAGTGAATTCACCAAACATATTGCAAGCAAACCAATAGAACAACAGAAAACTGCCTGTCATTTGTGTTTTATGAAGATGAATTATTGAACCACAATCAGGAGATGACTTGTAACACAGCACTTGCCCTTCATCCCTGAAGGCACCGTGGCACTGTCGATGAAACACTGCTGAGTGCGACTTAGTTCCCATCTCTAACAGTGTTCCTGTCACTACTGACCACTCTGTTTACTGTAGGAGAAGCAGGCTCTTCCCAGGAAGCACAAAGCTAAAGCCGTTGCACATTCTGCTGTTATTCACAGCATCTGTGCTTCATTCATGTCTCTTTTTTTTGTCATTTGAACTCAGTATTAAAAAGAATATTTTCTTATAAACCAAAGCCATATATGTTGTAAAAGTGTACCAATGCAAACAACAAAAGAAAAACAAAAACCCAACATGGTCATTGATATTGCAGATCTGTTCTCAAAACACTAGAAGAGCTTATGAACTCCCAAACACACTTATAATTTAGTGAAATGTTATGTCGTTACCATAGAAAACAGTGCTTCAATCTAATGAAGATACAGAGAAAAATTGTGTCCATGTTAGGACCATTTTTCTTCAATGTGAGTTCTAACAGTGGCACCAAATTTGTTTTTCATTTGTTTGCTTTTGCAAGCTATGGCCTCTGGAACATAGCTGAGACAATGGTTGTTTCTCTTATGTAAATTTATGCCATGTCATGGATAAAGAATAGTTATATAATTCAACTTATAAACATTTTATTGGTCTTAATTGGGCTTAAAAATGTGTATATGGGTTAACAGTTGTGTTTAAAAAATGTTGCTTCTCAATACATATAGCTTGTAGCTTCAAAATAAAAGCCTTCTACCATAGTTGTTCATGTTCAAACAGTAAGAATGGCATGATAACATCAGTTAAAATAACATAAAGAAAAACCAGAGGTGTCACACCTAAACCACAAATGCTAGGTAGGATGGTGAGAGTCAGATGGGATCCAGTCTTGCCTTTGAAAGAACCTGCAAATCCTTGATGGAAGGGATCTAAAGTGAAATTGAAAACTGAGAGTGTAAGTCACTCAAGTCATTTCTGACTTTTTGTGAATCATGGACTGTAGCCTACCAGGCTCCTCTGTCCATGGAATTCTCCAGGCAAGAATACTGGAGTGGATTGCCATTCTCTCTCCAGGGGATTTTCCAGACCCAGGGATCAAACCAAGGTCTCCCACATTGCAGATGATTCTTTACCATCTGAGCCACAAGAGCAAGGAAGCCCTACTGTACCAGTAAATACATAAGTAATCAAAGACATTATCTGATTTTAAAAGCTAGTCACGTGGTTCATGGATGGTACTGAACTACCTAAGTGGCCATGTCAGGGCTTCTGCAGGCTAGGCCAGGAAACAGAACACGGGACTCCACAGACAGACCTAGTAGAAGGTAAAACCCCAGACTCTGCCCTTCCCTAGTTCAGGGTAAGCCAGCATCCAAGCAACATGTAAGGAGGAAGACCAGATGGAAAGGTGAGTGTCCTAAAGGCCTCCCCAGAAGGCTTACGAATCACATGACCTTTTAGGTACAACCCTTCCAACCCCAGATAGCTTCATTTAAAACACATCAGCAAAGGGAAGCCTGTTAAAAGATAAGTTACTCCGGTGATGAATGGATGCAGATGACAAAGCCTGAAGAAACTGGGAGCTTGTGGCAACAGAAAAGTCAGAAGATGGAAATTCAGTAATTGTCTTCAAATATCTATTCTCTCTATTCCTTGAAGACAAATATGAATTGAATGGAATTCCTCCCCTCCAGTGCTCCCTTGTGAGGAATGTGAAAAGTTGCTCAGTCTTGTCTGACTCTTTGTCACCCCACAGTCTATACAGTCCATGGAATTATCTAGGCCAGAATACTGGAGTGGGTAGCCTTTGCTTTCTCCAGAGGATCTTCCCAAGCCAGGGATCGAACCTAGGTCTCCCACAATGCAGGAGGATTCTTTACCAGCTGAGCCATCAGGGAAGCCCAAGAATACTGAAGTGGGTAGCCTATCCCTTCCCCAGAGGATCTTCCCAACACAGGAATCAAACCAGGGTCTCCTGCATTGCAGGCGGATTCTTTACCAACTGAGCTATCAGGGAAGCCCTTTGTGAGGACTAAATATATGTAAATAAATAATCTGAATTAGAATTCAGTGCTCAAGCAGAATTAGATGAGATAACAGTGTCCAGGGGAGATGGGAAAGTTTCACAGAAGAAGTGACAATTCAGGGAGGGGTGGCCCCAGGTTTCAGAGAGGATGAGTGGCAATTTGTTAGATGGTGAGTGTTATAAGCCTCGAGAATGAGGAGAGAATGAAGTCAAATTGGTAGAGCTGTGAAGAGGTCAGGAAGCGCTGGGAACAGTGTGCGCACTCTGGCTAGTAATCAGGGTGCCTGGGTCAGAGGGTGACTTGGGAGACAGATGATGCTGGAACTTAATGTCTGGACCAGGATACGAATGACCACATGCCCTATAAAGACATTTTTGCATTATGGCTATAGAACCTGAGACAGTTTTAAAAGGTTGCTTGAATTTATTTAATGAAATCAAAAATCTCCATGAAGCTGGAGTTAAATGCAGAGAGAAAAAATTCCCCTCTTACTCCTGCTGTTTCTCAAATGAATGATATTTTAAAGGTACATTAACTTACTCAGTAGTTAAGACAAGGATCTATTCAATTTAACAAGGTGTTATCATGATCTAGACAAGCTGTTCTTTCATGAAACGACTTAAAGTTCTATTTTAAAAACTTAAGTTCTACATGTGATAATATTACTCAAAATGCAATGAGCTGGCAGAGATACAAGGTCTTCTACAAGTCCAAACGAAGCTGATTTCTGGGGAAAAAAAAAAAAAGACCAAGCGTATGAAGCAATTCTGTTTCAGTCTTTGGGTGGGGTTGGGGAGGGCGCATCTTAAGAGAAAGAGAAGTGCCATGAATGAAAAGAACTGCAGACCTTTGATGGAGAGAATCCAGAAAGAAGCTGCCATCCCAGTAAATACCTTAGTGACTAAATAAATGATCTGATTTTAAAATATAGTCAAGTGGTTCACAGAGCATGCCAAGCAGAATTAGTACAAACACCCTCTTGTGGTGTCTGTCCCTGTCATCTATGGGACCTGAGGTGCCAAAAAAGAATTTCTGTTAAATAAGAAGGCTTCTGCCAGACCTATAAATACAAGCCTGCATTTGCCTGATTCTGAGTAGCAGTATAACTGAGATTTCTGGGCTATACAGGAATCATTATTTTTCTCAGACTCTGGAAAGACTGATCCTGCTGTTATTAACAGCCCTTGAAATAGGGCCACTTAAGAGTTTACTCCAAAAAACAATGGTAAATACCCATGACTGTGGATATGCTAAATTAAGATAAGGAGATGCCTAAACCAAAGATGTTTTATTAATTGGAAATAAGTGTCATTGGAAAGGGGCTTCCCAGGTGGTGCTAGTGGTAAAGAATCCACATGCCGAGGTAGGTAGATATAACAGATGTGGGTTTGATCCCTGGGTTGGAAAGATGCCCTGAAGAAGGGCATGGTGACCCACTCCAATACTCTTGCCTGGAGAATCCCATGGACAGAGGAGCCTGGTGGGCTACTGCCCGTGGGGTAGCACAGAGTCAGACGGGAGTGAAGCAACTTAGCACGCACACGTCACTGGGGGAAAAAAACGCATAGGGAGGCATGTGTTTGTCACTGTACCTGTCTAATACTATTTATTCCCTTCCAAATTAGACTTCACCCCAAATTCACACCAAGGGGCAGCCACAGGTGACCATGTCTGTATCTCACCAGCCAGGACTTTGGCAGATTAGACGAGCTGTTGCTGTTGTTTAGTCGCCATGAGGGCCTGACTCTTTGTAACCCCATGGACTGTAGCCCTCCAGGCAAGCATATTGGAATGGGTTGCCATTTCCTTCTCCAGGGATCCTCCCAACCCAGGGATTGAACCCATGTTTCCTGCATTGGCAGGCAGGTTCTTTACCAATGAGTCACCTGGGAAGCCCAGTGAGACCAAAACGGGTACCCTTTCTGAGTCTGGCAAATGCCGGCACAGTGATGTAGAGCCTGCAGAAGGCACCATTTTTATCTACTTAAATGATCTCCCTGGAGTTAGGCATTTCTCAGCCTGGGCTGCCAATGAAAGCACCCTACTGAAAATAGCTTACCAGAAATGGTTTTGCTCATAAAGCTCTTCTACATAGATGATTCCTGGAATCAGACCAAATTCAAAGAGGCAGCTTACCCAAGGCCTTTCAGCTGAAGGAAGCAGACCTGAAACCCGCAGTGCATGCATCTGAACCATTTGCAGGGGTAGCTTGAGGACCGCATGTGCTGCAGCCACCTGGGCCATGTGTCTGAAATGTGAACCCTCAGCCCGAACCCTGAGCAGTCTAATGCCCGAGGCCTGCTGTGAGGTCTGTGGGTCGTGATAAACAGCCAGGGCTGAGACCCATCGCTAAAGCAGTACCATCCCATAGCAGTGTCATCCCCGAGAAACACAAAGACAGGTCACACCTGAAGTTTAGATTTTCTCGTAGCTACATTTAGCAAAACGATAAAGAAACTGGGGGCTTAATTTTAATAATATATTTAATTTGACACAACATATCCAAAATACCCTTTTAACATGCAACAAATATGAAAAAGTTACCAATGAGATGTCCTGCATTTCCCCCCCATAGGAAGTCTGAATCTTTCAAGCATTCCATAAACATGTGTGACTAGCACTGACATACTGGACAGTGCAGACAGAGAAGAAAGTCAGGATTTCTGCTTTCACTAAAGCCATGGCATCAATCCCAGGAGATTAGGATTAACATATGTACACTATCGATAGTTTATATAAAATTCAAGGTCCCGTCCAACTGTTTGTGACCCCATGGACTGTAGCTGGCTAGTCTTCTCTGTCTATGGGATTTCTCAGGCAAGACTAGTGGAGCAGATTGCCATTCCCTTCTCCAGGGGATCTTCCTGACCCAAGGATGGAACCTGGATCTCCTGCATTGCAGGCAGACTTTTCACTCTCTGAGACACCAGGTTGACTCAGCATAAAATAAGTAACTAATGAGAACCTACTGTATAGCAGAGAAGACTCTACACAATGCTCTGTGGTAAGCTGAATGGGAAGGAAATCCAAAAGGGAGGGGATATAAGCCTTCGTGTGACTGATCCGTTTTGCTGTAGAGTAGAAATTACACAACACTGTAAGGCAACTATAATGAAAATAACAGATGAAGTTATAGCAATTCCTAAACCAGCCCCAGGCCTAAAGACTGAAGGCAGGAGGAGAAGGGAACGACAGAAGATGAGATGGTTGGATGGCATCACCGAGTTGATGAGCATGAGTTTGAGCTTGAGCAGGCTCCGGGAATTTGAGTTTGAGCAGGTGCTAGGAGCTGGCAATGGACAGGGAAGCCTAGTGTGCAACAGTCCACAGGGTTGCAAAGAGTCAGACATGACTCAGCAACTGAACTGAAACCAGCCCCAGGCTTGAGTTGCCAGGTTACATTGTTTTTTTGTTATTCTTCCTTCTTAACCCCATGGCCTAAATTTCATATCCCTCATCCCTACCTACCACTTTTACATACTAAATTCCTATCTTACACTTCAGCTCAAATAGAACTTCCTCTTTCTTGGTTCCTTTAGCCACTCTCATTTCCCAACCCCATCACCACTAAAAACAAAATGTATATTTAGCAAACGAGCATGCAAACAAAACTCAGGGTACCTAGTTTCATATTTCCTTGGTATACACTCTCAGAACAGTATTTATCTTTCATAAACACTATCATAGTTGGCTCTGCTTTTATTCTTGTTACTGATAATTATTTACTGACTCCTTCTTTGTAAGGAATGGCACTGGATCTAAATCTAGCAGAGGGTGTATATTCAAAATATTTATGTTGACTAGATGCCAGAATCCCTGAATTGAGCCTTGGCAGGTGTATACATATACACAGATGCATACATATGCATGAACATACACACACACACAAACACCAGTATTTCTTTTCCAAACCTTTAAGGCCAGAGGGAAATTCAGTGTGAGGCTAATTGAGCTCAAACTTCAGGACTCCTCAGTTATGGAACCACCATGAGAATGGACATTGCTAGGTGCCTCCTCCTTCCCTAGGGAGGGAAGTCAGGTAACATTCATTTCTGGTAAATTTCCTAGTGAGTTCTCAGAAAATAAGGGACTTGAGCTTTGAGGGGTCCAATAACTTGTTGTGAATTTTTTCTCATTCTATATAAAGATTCCACATTATATTTAATCTTCCATTTGTACTTCTGTATCCCTTTCTTGTAAAGAGTTTCCCCATCTCCAAATTGTATGAAGTCTCATGCTCTACCAAGCCTGGGTTTACGGCTCCGGGGAACATAAAAGCTTTCTTCCTTTCATCATTTTGTACATTAGGAAAAAATCAAACCTTTTTCCAAAAATTTGTATTGTAATGCTTTGGATTGTAGTGACCTTTCTTATCAAAGTGAAGAGTCAGCACCAAGGAGGCTGCATACAGGTTAACAGTGCCAGAGGGAGAATGAAAGGGTATGTCCATGGCAGGGGGTACATCCCACTGCTTCTTACACAACCCTAAATACCACTCCTAAAGACCACAGGGCTGACATCAGATTTTCCTTTGGCAATTTGTACTCTCCTTCATTAGGTTAATTTCACTGGTTTGATAGAACAGAAGGTTATGGACTTAGAGAAATGAAGATCTGCATAATCTAAAACATATTCAGCAAATACAAAATTTAGGGGAGTACTATCAAAAATCCAACTGCAGCTTTCATGATCTTCACTCATACACACAACAAGTGAATTTCTATTAAATACAAACAGCACAGTAAGTGCTGAGGTGTGATAGGAGGTAAGTGGATCCCAACCCCACCCTCACCAAGTCTAGAGTCAGAGAAAGCATCACTATTATATGAGTTCGGAACATAACAAAATGATAACCCTGGTCCTTGTGGTTAGGAAAGATTTTATCAAGATGGTAACTTTTGAAATAGATCTGGGAGAAGAAGAAAAATGTAGATGGTAAACATGAAAGGGAACAAGATCCTAGGAGAGGACATCACCATCACAGTTAATAATCTTCTTGCTTTCTCTATCACTCATTGTGTGCCATCCAAAGATACCAAATCGTAGGACATCATTAATAAGGTTTCTATTACCTTTATTGTTGCCTTTTCAATGTGCATCCTTTTTTTTTAAAGAAACTTTGTTGAGATTTTTGAAGTACTGCAGGAATATGCAATGTACACAGACATAATAAATATAGGTTTTATAGGAGGAATAGGCTTAGCAATGTAAAAAGCATGCTGCGAGTGCTGCCCTAAGGCACACGTTTATTCTAAATAATTTTTGTGTTAGGCCTTCATCCCTTCTCCTCTTGGCCTGATTATCAGGAACCTGAGATTGAGATGAGCAGCAAAGTCAGGAGACCATGGAAAATCTGCTGTTGAAAGTGAAGCCCGAGTAAACTAGAGTCTGACAGGTGGCCCTCCATGCCCCTGTTAATCCTCACTGTTAAAGTTGCTTTAATTTCAACCATCTCTTCCATTTGCCATTTAACCATCATGCTCTCCTAGACTGCTAAATAGCTTTTGCTGGAGTCAACAAAATAGCTATTCTCTAACCTTTAGAGACATAAAAAGGCAATACACAACATAACAACAAAAACAGATAAGTTATAAACTTAAATAAAGAACTAAGGTTAGAAACTGAATTTTTCTTATGATAAATGACTTAATAAAAGAGATTAAAAAAAAACTGTTATAACTACTCCCACATCCCCAGTTCTGCCATAAAAATAATGATTAAATCCAACAATAGGTTTGAAATCCCATTTTATTCACTGTAATAATAGATAGGGTTTTAAAATCATTTTTATGAAAGCACGCATTTCTCAGTGAATAGAATGTTGCAGAACTGCTCTCAGGTTGCAGGAGTATCCTAGTAGCACTCGGTCCTCCCCAGCAGTGGTCTCAGAGTGCTCAGATACCTGGAGTTCCTACAGCATGGAGAGGTATGTGTGCATGCCAAGTCGCTTCAGTCGTGTCTGACTCCGTGCGGCTCTATGGACTGTAGCCGGCCAGGCCCCTCTGCCCATGGGATTCTCCAGGCAAGAATCCTGGAGTGGTTGCCGTGCCCTCCTCCAGGGGATCTTCCCGACCCAGGGATTGAACCTGAGTTTCTTAGGATTCCTGCTTTGGTAGGTGGGCTCTCTGCCACTAGCACCACCTTAGGGAGCCCATAGCATGGAGAGAGCGACCTGTCAGAGACCCCACGACTGTTTCATCTGCCCAGCTTCCTGAGGATGATACACTGTGTAAGAAGACGACTCAATCAGGCACCTACAACTTTTTTGCAAACTTGAAAATTGAAGAGAGGAAGCCTATTGGCCTCATAGCTTAATCAATTAAAAACACATTTGTGGGACTTCCCTCATGGCTCAGTGGTAGAGAATCCGCATGCCGATGCAGGAGACATGAGTCTGGTCTCTGATCCAGGTAGATCCCACATGCTGTGGAGCAACTAAGCCCGTGCACCCCAACAACTGTGCTCTAGAGCCCAGGGACTGCCACTACCAAGCCCACGGGCCCGAGCTACTGGAGGTGGCGCGTCCTAGAGCCTGCCCTCTGCAACGAGAGGACCCAGCACAACGGGAAGCCCTTGCATTGCAACCCAGGAGTAGCGCCCCCCCCCACCCCCCGCTCTCTGTAATTAGGGAAAAACCCATGCAGCAACAAAGCCATAAATAAAAAAACTAATTCATTAATTTAAAAAACACACCTGTGAACAGCAGAAAGCAGTGACCCTTCCTCTGGGGGTTCACAGCCCTCCCTGGTAAGGGCTGAATTTCAACTCTCCTTACCCCTTCCAGACAGTTCTTACGCTGTGAAGGACCTGTGCAACTGTAAGGATGCCCTCGAGCTCAGTTCCCTAAGAGATGGTGCCCTTTCTGTCAGCCAAGTCATCTCTCCTTAAGCGTTCATTGCACTTTGCAGAATTCTCAATAAACAATAACTTCTCCATCTAGAACTTGAAATCTCTGTCTAGAAAACACGCATTTTCCTTATTTTTCGGGATTTCAAGATGTCTTAGAGCTACTTAGGAATGATGGCATAGCAAGCAGGGGAACATCGTTGAAACTGCAACTCAGAGTGCCTGTTTCAGGCTTCCACGTGTTCGTGACTGGATTCTTGCCATTCATGCCACAAGGGCTCCTGCAGCTGTGAGGGTTCTGTCCTACCCGCTCCGGGCTGGCCACCGCTCCGGTCCCCCAGGTGGAAGCCTAGTGGCCTGACCTGAGCTGACGGGAACCAGTGAGGGACAGCTGCTCTTCGCACGCTCCATCCACTCCTGTTTATTTCTCCTTATCCACCACCCTTCACTGACAGTGTGTTCCCTCTCCACTTTAAGCTGTGGGGTCTTTTCCCCTCTCTCATTCTACCATTTTACTCTACCTTTTTCATGGAGGAGAATGGGTCTAAAATACTCATTTACACTAAGTATTTGTATTTCGAAAGTTGCTTAAAATACTTCTTACAATAAGTAAATATCTACTTGTAAAACTCCACGCTTCTTTGGGCAAACAGTTTTGGATGACAGTGCTTTGCTGAGAGGGCTTCCCAGGTGGCACTAGTGGTAAAGAACCAGCCTGCCAGTGCAGGAGACATAAGAGACATGCGTTCGATCCCCGGGTCAGAAAGATCCTCTGGAGAAGGGAATGGCAACCCACTGCAGTATTCTTGCCTGGAGAACCCCATGGACAGAGGAGTCTGGCAGGCTACAGACCACAGGGTCACAAAGAGTTGGACACGACTGAAGCGACTTAGCACACTTGCTTTCCTGAGAGCCTCTTATAACAATATGAAAGCAAGATCAGATCTAGGCTCTGCGAGAGGTCTCATTTTATGTAATCATCTCCCATATCTCTACTTCCTCTTCTATTTTCCTTGGCTTTGGTTTTTTAAAAATAGAGTAGGTTCTCACCACACCTGTCTGTCCCTGTCATGTAAATATCAACCAAATAAAGCCAATTTGTTGCTTATCTCTATAAAGCTTGCAAGGTTGAAATTCAGATGCCTCCACTGACCCCTGGGATCAAGCAAGCCAATTCTCTATGAGTCATGAGAGTCTCCTGCTTGCTATGGATGTTATGTCTGCAGAGACTCAAACAAATACACACTCTTCTCCTTTGAATGCCTTAGTTGCAAGTTGTTTTTTATTTTATTCAAAGTGATTCCCCAAAGAATGAAACTGATTTTAGATTTTCTTTTTTTAGGGAGATAGATAAATGAGACAGAAGGTCACATTTAAATATCAAAGTATCCATATGTATGACTCAAACTGAATCCAACAAACTCTGTGTATGATTTCTACACTGTAATAGCATGAACCCCCTTAGCCTAATTCATTTCTTCTGGATACAGCACCCTTAAAATGAAGGAGATAAAAAGATATTGGAAAAAATATAGCATAATGTCACTCTTAACACTATTTAGTACTATGTATATGGACTTTCCCAGTGACTTAGCAGTGAAGAATCTGCCTGCAGTGCGGGAGACTTGCAGGGAATGCCAGTTGAATCCCTGGATCAGGAAGATCCCCTAGAGTAGCAAATGGCAATCCACTTCAGCATTTTTGCCTGGAAAATCCCATGGATAGACAAAACTGGTGGGGTACAGTCCATGGGTCACAAAGAGTTGGACACAATGGAGCAACGGAGCACACACACACTCATCAAGTTAAAATAACTCGGGCAAATCTGTGATCTGGTCCAAAGAAAAGTAACAGATAAATTAGAGTGGAATCCTGATGTGTTCCTGTGGTTAGCTCTGTTTTTACTTCAAGGTGGAACAAGGTTTACTGATGCTAGTGGTTAAAAAATAGACAATTTCAATTTAAACCCTCACTTCTTAGAAGACTATACAGACTCAAAGATCATCCCTACAGTCAGAAGCTACTTTTTATATTTATGATATTTATACTTTAACTGACTTCTGTTGCAACGTTCAGTTCGTCACCTAGTTTTTGTCCCTCTGAGGACGCTGTCTGTAGACAGTTACTGCCTTTATTAGTTGACTAGGGCTGCCATAGCAAAATACACAGGCTTAAACAACACAAATCAATTTTCTCACAGTTCTGGAGGCTAAAAGTCCAAAGTCCAGTTTGTTTTCTTCTGAAGTCTCTCTCCTTGACTCCACGGCTGCCTCCTGGGTGTGTGCTCACGTCACCTTCCCTGTGTGTGTCCGGGTCCTAAGGTCTTCTGATAAGGACATCAGTCATATTGGGGTAGGGTCACCCTGAAACCTCCCACTGTAACTTCTTTCCCTCTTGAAAGGCTCTATAGCTCCACATAGTGTCACATTCTGGGGTACTAGGGGTTAGGATTTCAACACCCTAATTCAGGGGAACACAATTCACCCTAGAGGCTTCCCTGGAGGTTCAGTGGTACAAATCCACCTGCCAATGCAAGAGACGTGGGTCGGTTCCCTGGGTCGGGAAGATCTCCTGGAGAAGGGAACGGCAACCCACTCCAGTATTCTTGCCTTGAAAATCCCGTGGACAGAGGACATGGCTCAGCATCTAAATAATAACAACAACACTTCACCCAACAACACTCTCTTACACTTAGTTCCTTTTTAATGCTTAATGTTCCGTATTCAGTCATTCCCTAATCTTCTCTCCATATGAAACCAGTGCAATTTTTTAAACTCAGTTTTTCCAAACTGAGTCATAACATTCTTAATATACTCCACATTTGCTATCACTGCCCTCCTCTGAACTTAGCTTAAGTTTTACACATTCTTTTTGGATTGTGGTCCTTAAGAACGGTCTGCATTTTTTAATAAAAGACTACTATCTTTTCTTTGCCACTTTTGCTTGGCTCCTAATGCAGTGCCTTGTGCAGACTAAGCATTCAAAAAATCTTTGACTAGGATAAGTAGAATAAATTTTGTCATTATACATGGTTTTAGTAGTGTTATAATCCTGACTTACGTCCAGTTTACCAGCTTATGCTTAATTATGACTCCCAAACTATCTCTTGCTTTGCCAGCAAATAACCAATCATTTTTATTTTAAGAGATGCTTGCCCTCTAGTGATTCATCAAAATCTTTCAACATCATTGCCCAGCATCACAAAATTCTAAGTAACTGAGATTTTCAAGCTCGAAGATGTAAAGCAAGTGGTTTTCATCATACCCTACACTTGCATCACTGAATATTTATAAACTATTTTCCATTTCCCTAATGAAAATAATTTAAAAACACCACTTGAAAATCATGACTGTTGAAAGGTCACTTTTTTGACCTACTGATCAAAAAAATGCAATAGGAGATGTGGTTCTAGGTGACGATAAGATATTTTTTTCTATCCCCTTACCACTTGACAAGCAAGAGCAAATACCGAGAGATTTATTCTCTAGAGCTTCAACATATCAAGATGAGCCCTGGCAGAACAATGAAAGTGTGGAGACTTTTAGAAAAGCAAAAACCCAGGAACTGTCTTAGACCTTTTGAATCAGAATCTCTGAGGGTAGAGAGAGTATCTTTCAGAAGCTGAAACGGTGATTTTTATGCACAGTCAGACTCCTGGATTCTTGGGCTTCCCCGGTGGCTCAGACAGTAAAGAATCCACTTGCAGTGCATGAGGCGTGGGTTCAATCCCTGGGATGGGAAGATCCCCTGGAAGAGTGCATGGTGACCCATTCTAGTATTCTTGCCTGGAGAATCCCATGGACAGAGGAGCCTGGCAGACGACAGTCCATGGGGTTCCAGAGAGTTGGACACGACTGAGCAACTAAAGACAGCATGCACAGTCAGAGCTGAGAACATTTGCTCAGCCAAGAAATAAGGAAGTGGTCCTTACATGTACACTGTGCACTGGAGTCACCAGGGGAGCCTTGAAGCAAGCTGTGCCTGGGTTGTCCTCCAGGCATCAGGGCATTTAAAACACTCCCAATGCTTCTAATGTGAAACCCAAAGGGCACATTGATGAGAAATCAGAAGGACATCACTAGTTACATATTTGAAAGTTAAAATAACACTAGGACTGATTCTGAAGAGCATACTTATTACGAACATTTGAGTATGACTAGCCAGAGATTGCATAACATGGAGTGGCTAGTCATGCCTCAAATTCTGCCATAGACTATACAGCAGCTGTTTCTAAAGTGTAACCATTTTAGATCAGAACCCCTGGAAGACTTACTATAGCATGAGTTGTTGGGTTCAACTCATCTCTTTTCTAAATTTTTTATTGAAATATAGTTCATCCACAACGTTGTCTTAATTTCAATTGTACATCAAAATGATTCATATATATATTGGGTTGGGTTGGCCAAAAAGTTCTTTTGGGTTTCTCCATAACATACATGGCTTCCCCAGGTGGCTTGGCGGTAAAGGATCTACCTGCAACGCAGGAACCGCAGGAGACATGGGTTTGGTCCCTGGATGGGGAAGATCCCCTGGAGAAGGAAGTGCCACTCACTGCCACTCACTTCAATATTCTTGCCTGGAGAATCCCATGGACAGCGAAGCCTGCTGGGCTGTGGTCCATAGGGTCACAAAGAGTTGGGCCCAACCGAAGCAACTTGTCATGCACATATGCATGTAACATACATAGACAATATATATGCCTATATGTTGGGCAACAATCCAATCTACATACATATACCTAAAAAAGAATAATATATATATATATATATATATATATATATATATATATACATGTATTTTATATATACATATATTCATATATATACATACATGTATATATTATTTTTCAGATTCTTTTCCATTATAGGTTATTAAAGATATTGAGTATAGTTCCCTACACTATATAGTAGGTCCTTTTTGTTTATCTATTTTATATCCAGTAGTGGGTATCTGTTAACCCCAAACTGCTAATTCATCCCTCCCCCTCCTTTCCCCTTCTATGTCTGTCTTTTTCTGTTTTGTATATGGGTTCATTTGTATCTTTTTTTTTTTAATATATTCCACATTTGAGCAATATCATATATTTTTTGCCATCTGCAGCAACATGCATGAACCTAAAGCTTATTGTACTGAATGAAGTAAGCCACTCCAGTTTCTGAATCACTCATTGTGGGGTGGGGCCCAAAAGTTTATGTTTTACAAGTTCTGGGTAGTATGGATGCTGCTGGTCCGACGAGGGCCACATTCTTGAATTTCTACTTCCATACAGAGGGGGATATCCTTTCATGTGGATTTGGTGACTGATTCCACCTCCCACATTTTGCAATGAAGGGACTGTTGACTCAAAGTATATGCAACTATTTTCAAAGAACATTCTGCACTGTGAATGCTACAAGAAGGTATCACACACACACACACAAAAGAAGGTATCACAGAATGCCACTGTCCCTCCAAAATCTGAGATAATATTAGGATAAGGCAGATTCTTATGTTATCCTTCACTAGTATTTTTCACGTTCTCTACAATATAATAATACTGAAGGTCAAAGTTGCTCAGCCTTGTCCAGCTCTTTGCGACCCTATTGACTGACTATACAGTTCATGGAATCCTCCAGGCCAGAACACTGCAGTGGGTACAGTAGCCTTCCCCTTCTCCAGGGGGTAGTGCCAACCCAGGGACTGAACTCAGGTCTCCTGCATTGCAGGCAGATTCCTTACCAGCGGAGCCATCAGGGAAGCCCTATAAGTAGGTCCTCCATCCATGGAATTTTCTAGGCAAGAGTACCAGAGTGGGTTGCCATTTCCTTCTCCAGGGGATCTTCATGACCCAGGGATCAAACCTGGGTCTCCCGCATTCTGGGCAGATGCTTTACCATGTGAGCCACCAGGGAATCCCCAGTATAATAATACTAATGGTAAATTAAAGTGTGGATACTACACATTTAATCTCAGTTTATCATTTTACACTCACTAGCTTATGTTCAGAATTTTTCTCCCCAGAATGTCTCTCTCTGAGTAGGAATTTAAACTGTTTACAATAATGTATAAGCTAAGAGAATCCATTTCTTTTGAACTTTTTCCATATTTTAAAAATTGTCTTTGACACTATGACTCAGAGTTATAGACTTCCACATGGCACATGACATCTTTTCTGTGAAGTGTAACTTGCTGCCTGAGATAGAAAAAAATATTTAGGTTTTTTTTTTTAATCCTATTAAATTTTTACATTAACTGTCCTAGGGGATATTTCTTAAATTCCCTAACACAAATAATTGGGTATATTTTCTTAGATCTCCTTTAAAGAAATTTCATGTTAAACTGCAAACTCAAAAACTATGACCTCCCCACCTTTTTTTACATGTGGCTCATTACCTCCCTTTTCTCTACGGTTGACTTTGCTTCTGTTCTTGATCTTTGCTATGGTTTTCTTGGAAAGACATATTCTGTTCAGCAATTCACACTGTTTTCCAAAACCTCTTGCTGATTGATTCCAACATGTTTGACTCAATAATCAATCTAATGTTTTCCTTTTTTGTGGGTTAGGATGGGAAAACAGAGGAAGATATATTCAACTACAGACATAAATACTAAATGTTCTCAAAGCTACAACTATGTTCATAGCATTTATTGAAACCTTTTAAAACAACAAAAAAGAACAAAAGAAAAAGTCTTCTAAGCACCGCATTCTATTTCCTATGATGCCTTCCATATAAGATACTTTTCTTTGAATTTTACCCTATGTAAATTTTTATCTTCTCTGAAAAGTGTGTATTTAAGATATTTTATGTGCATATATAAAATATTAAAATTATAATATATAGTTATATATATATTACCCAGTTTTATATACACACATATATATAACCCAATTAGAAAGCTCAAACCTTACTTTGTTTCTTAGTATTATCTTCATATAAGATAATTTCCCTATTTCTGTATCATTGAACTGGGCTTCCCTGGTGGCTCAGTGATGTGGGTTCAATCCCTGGGTCAGGAAGATTCCCTGGAGAAAGAAATGGCAACCATTCCCGTATTCTTGCCTAGAAAACCCAACAGACAGAGGAGCCTGGCAGGCTACAGTTTAGGATGCTGCAAAAGAGTTGGACATGACTTAGTGATTAAAACAACAAAAATATCATTGAACTATTTTAAGGAAAGATAAAGTGGTTGGATTGGCGATAAATTCCAAGAGAAGCTGGGTATCAGAATTTAAAGAAAAATAAAAAGGAGTAAAGAAACGTATCAAGCAAAGCGCCTTATGATTTTCCACATTTTAATTTTATGTAATCCTCAAGCCTACTCCAACACTAGACAGAACGATCTCTGAAGTGATGCCAGAGAAGTTCGGAGATGTGCCTTCAGCTAGGTACCTACTGCCAACTAAAAATTGTCACTCACCATCTGGTTCTACAAGAAAGAAGTCACCAGCCACTGGCTGACCTTCAACACCCTTGAAAGGAGTTCAGAGTGAAGGTCAGCAAAGAGGCACTCTAGGCTCTGGGAAAAACTGGCAGAATCAGCCTTCAGAGAGAGATAACTTTCAGGAGAAGATTTTTAAGAAACCAAGATCTTATATCTCTTCATATCTAGAAAAGCACTAAAATCATTAACAGAGACATCTGTTCCTTGTGGCAAAAGCAACCTTCTGTCAGTGTGTGTGCCTGACTGCACGTATTCCCTCTGTATTGAAGCCACATGTGCACTGACCTCCTTACTATCTCTTTGGAGCAGTTCCTCAGAGCTGAGGTGCTGTCTCCCAGGCTACAGCCCTCATTAAACCCCAAATGACACTTCACTCACACCTGGTAAGCTGTGCTTCTTCTTTTTTAAGTTGACACTAGTAAAGTTCAGAGAACAGATTCAAATGTGTGATTCCTGCCTGTAAGACTCATGCTAATCTTACTAAATCACCCTGAAAGGAAACAAATGGAAACCATACTCAATAGGATTCAATATAATTCTTATTCCTCTAGATTATCAAATGAAAAGTTTCCTTATTTCCATTTCCTTTACATCCATAGGCAGGGTATGGCTCTTCTTTCCATCTCTTTGAATTGTTAAAATTTTGGCGCAGAAATGTTTGCCCCTCAATGAAAGAGAAGTGATTGTGGAAGAGGGAATATGGGAGCATACATGGGGTGTCGGGACTAAAAAATTTTTGTTTTTTCCACTGGGATTATTGGAGACAGCTAGGTGTCATGAAAAGAGCTCTCAACTTGGAATTTGAGTCCCCGTTGTCAGTAAGAATGGCAGCCACTTCTCCAGCCCTCAGCGTCCTCATTCATGTCATTTATTTGATAAGACTTCATCATCCTTGCGTGATACCAACCTAACATGAAGGTGTTCAACTTGAGAATTCTCTCAAGTGCCATCAATTTGCATTCATTATTTTAATCAATCAAATCTTCATAGGGTATTTACCACATCCTAAAACTTTGTTAAATGCTGAAAGAAACCTCAAGGTATGATGCAATCTGTTCTGCTGTCTCTCCCAACCTCTCACTGAACCTACACATTTGAGCAAATCTCAACACATTACATTCCTGCAAGCCTCACATGCAGATTGGATTTCAGGGTGAGCTATTTCACTTCCATCTTTGTCATTACCCTGCATGTATAAGGTCCTTTTACGCCTTTTTCATGCTCATTCCTGACCTGGAGACACTGCCCACCCCAGTCTACCTAACATCCTTCTCATTTTTTAATACACTGCACGGGACAGGAGAATATCAATACGTTGTGATGCCTGATGGCAATTCCATAGCTTGGGCCCTGAAGAGTGTGGCGACTCTCGCAACCGGGTGGGTTTTGTAACTATGGGGTTGTTACTGGAGGTAATGTCCACTGTGAGAAGGAGACTAGGGCAGGGCCTCCTGTGCTGGCCATTGTGAATCCCATCTTCTTGCACCTGAGTTGTGACCTGGGCAACCAAAAGGCCTGCCTCCTGGCTATCAGGTGAGGATGCTGAGTGGATTCCTACAAGGACCCATGGAAAGGACCACCTGGTGTCACCCTGTCTGGCAGGTTTGTTTCCTGTTCAACAGGCCTCTGAGTAAACTGGAGTAAAACAGGGCCTGGCATCACCTTCTCAGTCTCAGTCTTTAGTGGACCCTGAATGAATGCCTAGTGGGCCCTGCTCTACTGTGAGTGAAGTGAAAGGCACTCAGTCGTGTCCGACCCTTTGCGACCCCATGAACTATACAGTCCATGGGATTCTGCAGGCCGGAATACTGGAGTGGGCAGCCTTTCCCTTCTCCAGGGGATCGTCCCAACCCAGGGATCGAACCCAGGTCTCCAGCACTGCAGCCGGATTCTTTACCAGCTGAGCCATAAGTGAAGCCCAAAGGGAAGTAACATCATTACTCCACTAAAACCATCTTCTCAAAGGTGGCCAGTGATTTCTTTTCCTTTGTCTAAGTCAAAGCCTTTTTCACTCTGTTGATGCCCAAGTGTTTTTGACACTTCTCAGTGTTTCCTGAAATTCTCTTGTTCTTGGGTCTCAGGCTTCTCTTTTATTCCTTTGGTCTCATAGCAGTTCTAATCATTCTTCTCTTTGCGGGCCTGATTCCTTTTTTCTCTTTTATTTCATAAGAAGGCTGGATTCTCTAAGAACAAGTCCTGGCGTTTTCCCCTAGAGCTTCCATGCAAAGTAAACCCATCTTGCGACCTAACTTCTTACATCCAGATCTTCATTGACTACAGGTTTCCTGCCTCCCCACACTGTTTTCGTTCAGCTCTGCTGCTAGGTCTCCAGGTTTAAGGTGTCCATTATGGTCCCATTTCCCATGACCTTTCTCAAATAGGCAGAGAGCTGTCACCTCTACGAAGTGAACATTCAAATGCTTGTTGCTGAGTTTCAGACCCTGCATTCGCGGTTGGTGCTTTTCTCTCCTGAAATTTTAGGTGCTTAGCCAGCATGTCCACTTTTCCCTCTGAAATTTATTCCTACCACCCGTCATCCTTGTTCCCATTACCACCACTTAGCCGGGGTCATCCTCTGTGACCCCAGAGACTTGCGCTATTCTGTGTACTGCTTCCACATCTGTCATCCTTACCTCACTTAGGCCATCTTTATGCTCAGTGACCTATGCTAATATGACAAAGAGAATCGTAAGGTTTTATGTCCCTAGACAAATGCATGCACCACCCGCACCCCGCCCCCACCTTTTCAATGTTGTGACCAACACCACTTCAAATAGCCCTTTGGAATTTTACACTCTAAAGATGATGAGGTCCATCTTTCTTGCTCATGCTTAGGATTGGGAGGTCTCATTTTCTACTAGGAGGTCACAAGGTCTTGCTCTCCACCAACCACAGGGCCTGTTAACTATGGTGTGTTAAGGAAATAGGATGTGACACTTGCCCAGCCACTAACTCATGAGCATCTCCTGTCTCCCTTACTCCAATGTGATATATGTAAATAACAAGTTTATTTACATAAACAATTTGCACGATTTTATGTAAATAAATTTACATAAACTTATTTATATCAATAAATTAGAATTCATAATTTATAAAGATTAAATTTAATATCTAATACTAAGCATGGGTCTTATTTTTCAAAACCCCATTCACACATCCTTTTCCCTGTTAAAAGATGTACAGAGATTTCTACCCATTGTTTATATGCAAGTGGGTAAAAAGTGATTTTATCATAATAGGTATCATCATGTTAATTATTCTCTATTTTTGACAGCAAGAAAACTTTATTTAAATAGTTGTAAAATTCTAGAACAAGCCAAAATAATAAACATGTTTAATTTTCACTTAAAAAATATTTAGTACTCAAAGCCTAAAACACATAGTATTCAATACTATAAGCAAATATAAGTGCCTAAAACACATAGTATTCAATACTATAAGCAAATATAAGTGCTAAAAATGATAATCCAAAAGGTGAAGTCCAGATTGCTGCTCTAAACATTTATTCTGCCTAAATAATCACATAAATAAATAGAATTCCCTTCCTTTGGCAGATTATTGTCTATGCAAACTTTCTCTTTGTTGCAGATTTTTCCCATCATAATTTTGTGACTAAATTGTTCACATGTGCTGCCAATATATGATTGTAATTATAATTTAAAAATAAAGGCAATTCTATGTTTATTCCCCTTTCTGAGCAAGATAATTATATTTCCTTGGAATATAAATTGCCACCATTTTTAGAGTTAAAAATTCTTCAAAGAACAATTAAGTCTTTGCTGAAACATGAAATAGAATATAGTTCTAGAGAAGATTACAGTGTTTCAATTCAGTGCTTCCAATGAGAACAAAAAAATTGGCTTAACTGTTGCCCAAAGTCAATGCTTCAGATTCTAAGATGTCAAGCTGTATACTTTGAATGAGCTTAAATATGTTCAGCAATATAAGCGAGCCTTGTAGACTATAAAGCTATTGAAGTGAATCAGATGTTTATTTTCTCTACATAATCGAAAATAGGAAAAATCATATGGTTGTGATATTAAACATCATGCACTTTTAAGTAAAAGTTTAAAGCATTTCTCCATTACCTTATTTCTCTTACAGGAAGAAGGAATCAGAAAACAAATACAAAAGCTGAACTCCTTAAAATAAGGGAATACAAACTTTCTGTAGTTCTGAAACTATTACCTGCTTCAAAAGTAGTGTTTTTAGAGTTGAATTTCATTCTTACAGTGGTGCTCAGCTATACATTTTTCCTTTCCATTCCTGTAATACTTTGGAGACATCAGAGCTATGTTTTTGCTGTTCTGATGTAGATGTGAATACTGCACTGTAAGTTGCATTACAGGGAAGTTTACGGAAACTTTCACTAGAGGGAAAGAACCACTTAGTAGCTTTCTGGTGATTGGAAGATCTTCCCCAAATTAGAAAGTTTCTACTGAGTCAGTCACAGTGGAGACAAGTTCTGCCTTACAACATGACTGAAATCTCTCCTTCTTACAAATAAAACAAGGAAGAGGGAACCCCCACATACACACACACACACACACACCTGCACACAACACCGGCATTATCTGAAAGCAATACAATACCCTGACTGTCAAGGATTTAGAGATACATCAGGTTAAAAGAGCAGATGCCAACTGAGAGGAGTCAGGGCCTCCTGAAGACATCAGGAGTCGGTGACTGATTGGAGTCAGAGAGGTGGGTGAATGCATCCCATTTTCTCTACTTACTGAGTGGGTGGAGTGAGTTCTTAAAGTACAGGATCCTCATGGGTAAAACTAGGGCTTCCCTGGTGGCTCAGACAGTTAACAATCTGCCTGCAGTGTGGGAGACTCAAGTTTGATCCCCGAGTCGGGAAGATTCCCTGGAGAAGGGAATGGTAACCCACTCCAGTACTCTTGCCTAGAGAAGTCCATGGATAGAGGAGCCAGATGGGCTACAGTCCATGCGGTTGCAGAGTCAGACGCGACTGAGTGACTTTCACTTCACACTTCACTTGATGGGTAAAACAAAAATAATTCTTACGTCATAGAAGATTGAGACCTGCCAATAAGATATTGCAACGTCACAATAAGATACCCTGAGAAAATGCTACTCTCCAATATATAATATCCAGAGGCCACGGGTCCAGTGTGTAGCCTGAAGTTTGTCCCCAGTTGTGAAGATGATATGAATAGAATCATGTGTCCAGTTGCCCATAAGCAAATCTCTTTCCGCTTGAGCTCTGCCTTCACAAATGAAGAAGCAGTTCTGCTGGCAAAGTCGTGTTGCTGTTCCATCCCTCAGTTGTGTCCGACGGTCTGCAACCCCATGGACTGCAGCATGTCCTGTCCTTCACCATCTCCTTGAGTTTGCTCGAACTCATGTCTATCAAGTCAGTGATAACCTTCTCATCCTCTGTCACCCCCTTCTCATCCTGCCCTCAATCTTTCCCAGCATCAGGGTCTTTTCCAGTGAGCTGGCTCTTCACATCAGATAGCCAAAGTATTGGAACTTCAGCTTCAGCATCAGTCCTTCAATAAATATTAAAAGTTGATTTGCTTTGGAACAGACTGGTTTGATCTCCTTGCAGTCCAAGGGACTCTAACGAGTCTTCTCCAGCACAATTCAAAAGCATCAATTCTTCAGCACTCAGCCTTCTTAATGATCCAACTCTCACATCCATGCATGACTACTGGAAAAAAACTTTGATTAGATGGACCTTTGTTGGCAAAGTAATGGCTCTGCTTTTTAATATTCTGTATATGTTTGTCATAACTTTTCTTTCAAGGAGCAAACATCTTTTAATTTCATGACTGCAGTCACCATCCACAGTGATTTTGGAGCCCAAGAAAATAAAATCTGTCACTGTTTCTACTTTTTCCCCATCTGTTTGCCATAAAGTGATGGGACCAGATGTAATGATTTTCGTTTTTTTGAATATTGAGCTTAATCCAGATTTTTCACTCTTCTAGTTTGTCCTCATCAAGAGGCATTTAGTTCCTCTTCCCTTTCTGCCTTTAGAGTGGTATCCTCTGCATATCTGAGGTTATTCATATTTCTCCCAGCAGTCCTATTTCCAGCTTGTGATGTCATATACTTACTAGTTATTGCTATTATACCAGATCATATTGTCGTTTAGCCTTCAGAGATCTCTGGTTTCTTGTCCCCAACAATAATTCTTTCATTCTCAAACTTGGTGGTTTTTTAAAGCCTCAAGGAAATGGCAGTGGCTCTAAAAACATCAAGGCAGTGATATCTTCTATCCAGGTATTGTACCATTCCTCCATTCCTTATTTAAGAATGATATGGAGAACCTGCAAGGTGACCAGCAGCATCTACAGTTGACTCTTAAACAATGTGGGCTTTGCAAAATCCACGTGTAACTTAACAGTTGGCTCTCCATACAGGGGGTTCTTTGGCATCTGTGGATTCAACCAACCAGACTGTATGGTACTGTAGTATTTACTGGGCTTCTCTGGTGGCTCAGATGGTAAAGAATCTGCCTGCAATGCAGGAGACCGGAATTTGACCACTGGGTTGGGAAGAGCCCCTGGAGAAGGGAATGGCTAACCACACCAGAATTCTTGCCTGGAGAATTCCATGGACAGAGGAGTCCCACAGGCTACAGTCCATGGGGTTGCAAAGAGTCAGAGACAACTCAACAACTAACATTTTATAGTATAAATTTCAGAAAAAAAAAGTTGTGTATAAGAGGGCTCAAGCAATTTAATCTTGTGCTGTCCAAGTGTTAAATGCACACAGGTAGGGAGGCCTCATTTGTCAAGTGAGGTGTTTCTGGGTCACTTTCTTGACCATGCTCTGGAATGACAAGTGTTGATCCCAGTGCCCATGCTCAGATCTGGTGTAGCAGTTTCAGTCCAGGGGTAGATGACAAATATAAATGCATAAGCATTAGAACAGTATTCCTGCCTGGAAAATCCCATGGACGGAGGAGCCTGGCAGGCTTGCTGGGCTACAGTCCGTGGGATTGCCAAGAGTCGAACACAATTGAGCAACTAACATACACACATCAGAGCGGGCAGGAGGCAATACTATGCAATACAAAAAATGACCTAGGCTTTAATTACCTGGACCAGGTATTTCAGTCCCTGCTACTGGGGTGCTTTAAAGTTCAACTTATTTAAGATTTTCTGTCATCGCTTGATTACCGACAAGGCTCAACTTGACAGGTGAAGAATCAAGCAGAGGAATAGGATATTGATTAGTAAACTGTTTACTAAGCACAGTCCATGGATGCTGCTTCCTGAGTTCACATTCAGACTCTGCCACTTATCAGGCATTGCGCCTTGACTGGTCTTTTAACCTCTCAATATGTCAGGTCTATCATTTGTAAAATGGAGAGAATGTAATTGCACCTTATCAGACATGGCATCTGGACTGGTTATTTAAACTCTCAGTGTCTCACTTCTATCATTTTTAAAATGGAGAGAATATAATTATACCTTCCTTAAAGGGTAAACATGTAGATTGAATTAGCTTTTGTAACTGCACAGGGCATGCATAACACAGAGCAGGGCTTCCTAGCTGGCACAGTGGTAAAGAATCCGCTGGCCAATGCAGGGGACAAGGATGCAGGTTTGATCCCTGAATTGAAAGATCTCCTGGAAGAGGAAATGGCAACCGAGTTCCGTATTCCTGTATGAAAAATTACATGGACAGAGGAGTCTGATGGGTTACAGACCATGGGGTCACAAAGAGGCAGACACAATTGAACGCACACACGCACACACACATACACAACTTTGCTGGAGCTGGATGTTTGATGGATAATGACATGGAATAAATAAATATACCACAACTTGGCATTACGGATGGATCAGAATCCAAGGATAGAAAACTACATCTCATGTTACCTTTTTCCTTTAATGCATAATTTTTATTAGTGAGTCATAGACCTTGAAAGACTCTAAAGAGATTTTTTTTCTAGTATTATTCTTTCACTTGGGTAAGAAATTATTTCCCTGCTTTGTAGGTGGAGCAACTAAGATTCAGGAAGTGTAAATCACTGATTAAAAGTAAAATGCAAAAGAAATTCGTGAGACGAGATGAGACTAGAAAGTGAGGAAGAAGTTGTCCTAAACCTACTGGAAGTCAGGACATTTTTGCAAAATGCAATTCACAACCCCTGCTGAAAGCAATTAGAATTCTGACAAAACTCCAACAGTTTTCTAAGAGTCTTCAAGATCCTTTCTGGGAATGTAGGGTCACCCTTCCTGCTGACCACCAGTTTGGAACTTGCTTACATTTTAATCCATTTTGGAATTAGCTTAATAATCTCTAACCAGACATTTTTTGCTGTTGTTGTTGTTTCTCTCCTCTGGTGGCTTGGACAGTAAAGAATCTGCGTGCAATGCAGGAGACCCAGGTTCAATCCCTGGATAAGGAAGATTTAAATTGTTACTGCCTGTCTTTTTTCCCACAAATGATTTTTACCAGTAGGGCGCATCCTTGAGTGTGGTTTATAAGCAACCTCTCATGTGGCTCAGCTGGTAAAGAAGCCACCTGAAATGTGAGAGACCTGGGTTTGATCCCGGGTTGGAAAGATCCCCTGGAGAAGGGAACAGCTACCCATTCCTGTATTCTTGGCCTGGAGAATTCCATGGACATACTGTCCATAGAGTTGCAAACAGCTGGACATGAATGAGCAACTTTCACTTCACTTGAAATAAAACTGTGACATGAGCTCAAAATCATTGTGTCTGAGTTATTGTTGTTAAATATATACATATTTCCCAATATGTATGTTGGGAATACATCATCCCATCCTATATTTCTAATAATTCTTACTTCCTGCTGCTTTTTATTAACCCTAAAATCTCAGGTGCATGCTCAGTCACTTCTTTGATGTCAGATTTTTTTTTTGACCCCATGGACTGCAGCCCACCAAGCTTCTCTGCCCCTGGAATTTCCCAAGCAAGAATACTGAAGTAGACTCATTGAATTAGATAGAGTTGGAGATCAGCAATCAACCAAACCAAGTTTCTGAACCAAAAACAACAGCATTATTCTCAGAGGCAACTATGGAGATCCAAAAGAACTCTGAATATAAACGTCTTGAATAAGGCATTACTTATCCTTTCTATGGGCAAATGTGGTTTCTCTATTTGCAGAGGGTTTGTTTATTACCTATCTCCTTACTATCCAGGATCCAGACAAAGTAATAGGAAATCCTTTCCTTCTTTCTTCTCTCTCCCTCTGGCTTTTTCTTACAAGGCAACTTAAAGTAGAAAAGGAAGAGACTAGGGAAAACACGAGACAGCAATTTTTCCCAAACCTGAATTTGCACCTGAACCATCTGGAAGATTTGGTAAAATTCAGATTGTTGGGCTCCACTGTGGAGTATCTGATTCTCTAAATCTAGAGTGAGGTCCATGAATCTGCATTTCCAGTAAGTGTCCAAGGTGATGAAGTTGGTGCCAGTCTATGATTAACACATGAGTTAAACCACCTCAAAGGAAATTCCCTTTCTGATCATAAAATTCAGGACAGACACACATTTTCTTCCTCCAAATGCCAAAGTTCTCCCTCCTGAGAGAGAGGGTGTGAACAACAAGAGACATATAATCTGAACACAGGCGTTGGGAGACTATCAGATTGGAGAAGATACATGGAGGGTTAAAGGATATGATAGGAGAGGGTATCGGGAGGGTTCCCGAAGGACCTCAGTGGGAAGTTCCTTGTGGTAATTAGGTTCTTACCTTGAGAAGTCACTTCTGAATCTCCAGTATCTGGCACATTTTTGTGAAAATTGGACTCTATCAGTGTAAATTGGAATAAAAGAACTGGTTGAACAGTTTTCAAACTCTCTTAGGGAAAGTTCAAGATTATATTCCCCCTTTGAGCTTCAGCAAACTTCTCCAGGGGAGGAGACATGCATGACACCAAAAGTAACTTTGTTGGCTTATTAAAATACCAAGTCTCCTCCCCCAATCCACAAAGGTCTTGTTTCCTAGAATACAGGGGTGGGGAAAACAAATGCAACCTGATTCTAATGTGGATTCCTTCCCCTACTTCCTTCTCCCTGCTTTAAAATTCCTGCAGGTGGGATTGATTTAAGGAGGGGCAGCTTTTCTTAATCAAAATGACCCTCTGGAAGGTTCTCCTAGTTAGAGGTTATTTAGGCAACAGGACTGATTTTTACAAACGCATCACTCCTGCTCCACTCTCACCCCCCAAAGCATCTAGTAACATCTTTAGATGTTACTAAAGCTCCCCAGCCTCAGTGTTGTCATGAATATCACACAGGCAACCTGGCAAACTACCAGGCCATGGCTCTACCCCAACCCATGCCATCAGAATCAGGGCACTGGGGTCTGGCATGAGAATTGTTAAAGTTCCCAGGTGATTCGGATATGCCTTCTAAGGTCAAAACATCCCTGTTTTAGTCAACCAGCCAGTTAGATCCCTGGGAAAGCTGCCGGTCTTAATCTGGGTAGCGAGGGAACTGCTCGACCACCTGCCAGGTGGGTTTAGGTAACGGGAAAGTGGCATGAGGGAAAACAAGTAAGAACATGGTGGGAGAGCTCTTCTGAAAAGGAGTCATCATCACAGGCCAAGGAACTTTGGGAGAAACATCCAGGATTTTAGTAAAATTGCTGCTCAAAGTCACCAGTGTCCTCAGTCAACTACGGTCTTTCAAGAAGTACAACAACCAAAAACATGAGCTTTCCCAATTCCGCCAGTTTCAGTTCTAGCTTTGAATCTGCACTGGGTTGGGGAGCCACTGAAGCTAAGTGCTTGAAACTTTTTTCAACTTCAAAGTCTACCTTTATTTTAGAGCAGGGGTCCCCCAAATCTGGGATGTAATGGCTGATGATCTGAGGTGGAACTGATGTAATAATAACAGAAGCAAAGTGAGCAATAAATGTAATTCACTTGAATCATCCTCAAAGCCTCACCCCCCCCCCCCCCCCCCCAACCCCCACCCCAGTCTAGGAAAAAACTATCTTCCACAAAACTGGTCCCTGGTGCCAGAAAGTTTGGGGACCACTGTTTGAGCATAGCTCGTGTTATTCAAGGGGCTACCCTAATTACAGTTTCTTTATAATGGAGAGACTGCTTCTGTGTGCTTAAAGGCATCAATGCTTGGACAACGTTTGCAAAAAGAGGACTGATTATTTCACGCAAGATGAGGTTTCTTGACTTCGCTAAGAGCTGTGGTTTGAATTTCTCTTGGAGGGGGATGGCATGCGTTGATTGTAATGTTGATAATTTGTGCCTCTTACAAGTTGAATAGAAAACAAATTTGAAAATCTCTGCCTATTCATAAACTTAAAACTCAGTGACCTGCATTGTGAAAAAGCCTACAGCCTTACTCATCAACAATTTCTTTTCTAAAGCCTATCTCCTCTCTAGCTGCTTCTTAACTCTTTGACCCAAGGAATTCTCAGAAAACTTCCAGAAAATAGGCTCCTCTGGTGAGTATGCAGTACCTCAGTACCTTAACCTGTGCAAACGTTTCATTAGTCACAGAGTTGGCTTCGTATTTTCAACTAACCAAGCTAGGTAGAATTTTCTCTCAGTATCTGGTATTAAGAAATCATTGTATTCCTATAAGGCTTAAGTACTAAGTTTGTTGTTTTTTTTTTTCCATTCTCACAAAGAAGAGGTAGATCATCCAGGCCAGAATGCTTTTCAGGTAACATATCTATGTTTAGTCATGACTCCCTTATAAGTTGCTTGGTTCCTATATGTTAATGAAGCTCTCTATAACTTTAAATTCTTTTGTCACACCTGTTTGCAGAATGGGTAAAAGCAGTTAAAAAATACAAACTCCAAGTCATAAAATAAATAAGTCATGGGGCTGTAATGTACAGCATGGGAACTATAGTTAATAATATGGTATATAATTTTAAATGTCCCTTGGATATTATTAGGACAAACTTCACTATTCCAAATACTCATGTAAATGATGTTAAATAGAAAAAAAATATTTAAAAACAAAGGTATTTTAAAAAAAATATTCCTACCTATTCTAATAATCAATCTTTATCCTCGATGTTTGAATAGTATTCACAAATGCTTGACAGAGTGAGGACTCAGTAAATATTTTTTAGTGAATGTATGCAGAAATAAATGACCAAATGAATAAAGGAAGCAACACTCATAGAATGTTTATAAATGAGGAAAAGGACATATAGATGAAAAAGTATAAGAGTTTGGAAGAAGGGAAAACATTTTTTAATTGAACAGTAATCAATGTCTGTTTTAATCCATTGTTTTGATGTGCATCTTAATGCTTGTCAGCTGTCAAAAACGCAGCTTGATTCTACTGTTAGCAATAGTAACACAAACAATAAAATTCATGTAGTGTCCTATGGAAAACAAGTTTATTATTTAAATTACTAAGAATCCCAAGGAGCAAGACCATAAACTGCAATGAAGAAATGATTCTTTAATGAAAAAAAAAGTAAAACTATATCAAGAATATTCCCTAGCTGGATTATTAATTTCAAATTAAACTATAGATCTTTATAGCTGTGAAACTGCATTCTATATTTGCCACACAGTAGGAACTGAAACAGCGGCTTGTAAAATGAGGTAGAATGAAGTGAACTAAAAGCATCTTCCAGCTCTGTTTACCAATTTCCAAAACCTTCTTTCTTGAGGTGAGATGATCTTTGATAATTTTCAAAAATAATTTGCCTTTCATTATTTTTTGAAAAGGCACACAAGTTTTTAGCAGCTCTTTTAGCGTCTCTCTATTCTTACAGAAACAATGACCCAAGTTTGAAGATAAAAGCTGGAGTAATTGGATTTTATTCTAAGATGAAGTGTTATTTGTGATCTAGATCAGCAAAAGCAAACGAGTTTCCTCGTAAAGACCAGGTCCAGTTGACGGGCCCAGTGTAAGAAAGCCGCTGAGGCCAGGCTGGGGCTCGGTGACACCGCCGCGCACAGGAGGGTGGGCTGGAGCCAGGGGCCGGAGCTTTCCCTTCGCTGCGAGATGCCGCCCCCTCAGTGCCAAGAGCACACCCCAAGAGCCGTCCTGGGCACACATTTTTCTCACGTTTTTACAGCTCTTCAGAGAATCTCGGTGTTTCACACTGTGGAAAAACTTTTCTTGAAAAATAGATATTATTTCTCTCCAGTGGCACTATTAAAACAGTTTACCTTGTCATACTGAGTGAAGTGACTCAGACAGAGGAGAAACACCGTATGGTATCCCTTATATGTGGAATCTGGGAAAGAAATGATACAAATGGGCTTGCAAAAGAGAGACTCACAGACTTAGAGAATGAACTTATGGCCATGGGGGTGCTGGGGGGAGGAGAGAGGAAAAGGATAACCAGGGAGTTTGGGATGGACATGCACACACTCTATATTTGACATGGATGACCAACCAGGACCTACTGTACACCCCATGGAACTCTACTCCATGTTATGTGGCAGATTGGATGGGGTGGGGGTTTGGGGGAGAATGGATACATATATACGTATGGTTGAGACTCTCTGCGGTCTACCTAACCCTGTCACAACATTGTTAACTGGCTATAACCCAGTACAAAACAAAATGTTTAAGAAATGAGAATTAATAGTATTCTGGGAGCCAGAAACTAGAGAGAAAAGTAACAATTCATCTTTTTAGACAAAGTCAAAATTATTTTTAAAATCCACTAAGTATTTGAGGAAACTACAAAATTAAAACTTGAAAAGAAGAAAATATGTCCTCCTTCCCCCTAAAGCCTTATAATATTCTCAGTGTCTTTGTGTAGCAACATAAGTGTTTTCCTAACTGGTATTGTTCTGCCCAGTTGCTTTCTAGGGCAACGTCCTTTTCTCTTTCTTGGACTCTTATAGTCCATTCAAATGAGCAGCGCTAAGAGTCTAAGATGCGCTGCATTGTTTACAATAGCCAGGACATGGAAGCAACCTAGATGCCCATCAACTGACGAATGGATAAGAAAGCTGTGGAATATTATACACAATGGAATATTACTCAGCATTAAAAAAAAATTCATTTGAATCAATTCTACTCAGATGGACCGAACTGGAGCCCATTATCCAGAGTGAAGTAAGCCAGAAGCAAAAACAACAATACAGTATACTAACGCATATATATGGAATTTAGAAAGATGGTAACGAGAACCCAACATGCGAGACAGCAAAAGGAACGCAGATGTGTAGAATAGACTCATGGACTCTGTGAATGAGGGAAAGGGTGGGAGAATGGCATTGAAACAT
>ML660786.1:3797201-3812282 GCA_007570785.1 Antilocapra americana
TTTTTTGGAAGGGGAGCATATGTAAACCCATGGTGATATCATGGCATTGTATGGCAAAAACAATAAAAGGGAGAAACAATAAAAGGGAGGAGAAAAAAAAAGAGTCTAAGATGTATTTCCATAAGACAAAATAATCTGAGCACCAGCACTTTGAGTTATTTTGAAATGAATGATTTTAAAATAATACAGGCAGTGGAAAGGGATTCCTTTGCTGGACAGCTGTGAAACCACAAAATGAAAGCATCTCTTCATTCAGTCTGTAGCCTCAGAGAGGTCTGCTCTGATCCCCTTAAAAAACAAACAAACAAAAAATGTTTCTCTACTGGTGACTCAGCAGTAAAGAATCTACCTGAAATGAAAGAGATGTGGGTTTGACCTCTGGGTTGGAAAGATTCCCTGGAGAAGGAAATGGCAACCGAATCCAGTTTTCTTGCCTGGGAATTCCCATGGAAAGAGCAGCCTGGTGGATTGCAAGAGTCAGACATGACTTAAACTACCACCATATCCTATTGTATCCAGTGTGTATCTTTCCCAGTAAAATGTAAGTTCCTGGAGGACTACCACTTCATCTCTCTTGCTCATTAGTATATACCTAGGACCTAGAATGGTGCCTAAACATTTATTAAATTAGTAAATGGGTGGATGACTGGGGGTATAGACTACTGTATACCATAGACATTTGACCATTAAGAGATTTATTAAGATGTCTGAGACATTATTTTGGAGGCAAAAAGAAGTTAGATTACTTATTTTAGCCTATGGGATTCTGCTAAATTTCATTCCTCATAAATGAACATCTGCATTCTCTTTTGTGGGGCTAATGTTGATTGCTGATCTCTGATCTCCCAGGGATTTGGTAAAATTGAGAGGTTCACAAGGGTCCTTTCTTCCCTAGCCCTCCAGACTCTGAGTAGGGGGGTGGGTGGGTTCTTGTGTATTGCTACAATTCTTATACATTGATACTTGGAACAGGGCCTGCCAGCCCCAGGATGAAATGTATACAGAGCAAGAATGGGGAAACACGGCAAGTTTAGTTGAGATACTGTGTCCTTTATCTTAGCAGTGGGAGATAAAGCTGGAAAGGAAGACTGAGGCAATGAGTAAGGAGTTTTGGGAGAAAATGGTGGATAGGGAATTTAGATTTATTAAGTAAAAAATGGAATTCTCACTTCTCACCCTAAACAAGAGTGATGCAAAATGTAGGATTGATTATGTATAAATGAGAGATGTTTAGAGAAATAGAAATGTCAATTTCTTCATCGAAAGGACCTAAATTTCCTTTGAGGAAAATAACCAAAATTATAAATTTTTATTTGGCATGTTCTTGATGAACTGGACATGGAACAACAGATTGGCTCCAAATTGGGAAAGGAGTATGTCAAGGCTTTATATTATCACCCTTCTTATTTAATTTATATGCAGAGTACATCATGTAGAATTCCAGGCTGGATAAAGCACAAGCTGGAATCACGATTGCTGGGAGAAATATCAATAACCTCAGATATAGATGACACCATCCTTATGGCAGAAAGTGAAGAAGAACTAAAGAGCCTCTAGATGGGAGTAAAATAAGAAAGTGAAAAAGTTGGCTTAAAACTCAACATTCTGAAAACTAAGATCATGGCATCTGATCCCATCACTTCATGGCAAATAGATGGGGAAACAATGGAAATAGTGACAGACTTTATTTTGAGGGGCTCCAAAATCACTGCAGATGGTGACTGAAGCCATGAAATTAAAAGATGCTTGCTCCTTGGAAGAAAAGCTATGACCAACCCAGACAGCATATTAAAACGCAGAGACATTACTTTGCTGACAATAGTCCATCTGGTCAAAGCTATGGTTTTTCCAATAGTTATGTATGGATCTGAGAGTTGGACTATAGAGAAAGCTGAGGTCCGAAAAATTGATACTTTTGAAATGTGGTGTTGGAGAAGAGAGTCTCTGGGACTGCAAGAAAATCCAATCAGTCCATCCTAAAGGAAATCAGTCCCGAATATTCATTGGAAGGACTGACACTAAAGCTGAAACTCCAATACTTTGGCCACCTGATGTGAAGAACTGACTTACTGGAAAAGACCGTGATGCTGGGAAAGATTGAAGGCAGGAGGAGAAGGGGATGACATAGGATGAGATGGTTGAATGGCATCACCAACTCAATGGACATGAGTTTGTGTAAGCTCTGGGAGTTGGTGATGGACATGGAAGCCTGGCGTGCTAGAGTCCATGGGGTTGCTAAGAGTAGGACACAATTGAGTGCCTAAACTGAACTGAAGTATTTTTGATGCTGAGTAGTAGTCACATTGGTAAACTTATTAAAAACCTGTGTTCATAACATGGCCCTTTCAGCACTGAAGACTTTATATTTTACTGAATGATACACTATATAAATAACAAAGTTGTGAGGCAAATGTACAAAAACTGGAGGCATTAATTTATAGCATATTTAGTAAGTTTTTCATAACATTCATATCTTTATCTACAAATTTCTTAACAGCAGGTGACCACCAGGAAGACGACTAAAAGTTAAGAAATCATCAAGGTCTCTATAGTCACCAAACATTTAATAAGAGTTGATGTATAGCTGAGTTCCGCAGGTTCCCATCCTATTACCTTTACTTTCCCATGATCATTAAAAAGCAGGTGACCTAAAACCTCTAATCAGAAACAAAAAAAGAATCAAATTAGGAACCAGAAAGTCAGGGAATGATGCTGGGGGTAAGGAGTGTAGGAGGTGGGCAGGGTATATGGGTCCATCTAACCTAGCACTGGACGTGATAATGGGAAAGTAGATAAGCATATCAAAAGAAGGGTAATTTGTGGTGTTCGCCATGAAGAAGGCTAATGTGTAATGGCAACACTTAATGTATGTGTTATTTACTGATTCATGATTAAGTAATGAATATACATCAACATCTTCTGCTTAAAGAAAAAAATGTAGTCTGTTTCAGGAAAACCGCAATGACACATCATCAAAATTGATTTAAAAATACTTTTGCTTTTAGCGGAGTGAGTTTAAGTTATCTAGGAAATTTCTTGTAAAGCCAGGTAAGTAGAATTAATTTATTCCAAAGCCCATTGCATATTCCATTTAAGAGTGTATACTAATAGCCCCCTTCCTTAGAATACAGCATTTGAGAGGTTTTTTTTTTTTTTTCAATTAGGAGAGAACTATATGGGAAAAGATTACCACTTATTTAGTGCCTAAAATATACCACACACTGGATTGACTGTCATAAGATGTTATGTTAAGTCCTCTTGGCAGGTCTGTTAGATGAGGATTATTATCCCTGTTTTTAAAGATAATAAAACTGATACTTAGTAAATCATTCAATCTGTCAAAAATGAAGCAGCCAGAACTTCATTCAGATGTAGTGTCTTTTCACTGCATTATCATTCCATTAATTAAAGTCTGTTCAGAGTTAAGATAGGTGGAAATAATAGCTTGAAAAACAAGTACATTGATCACCGAGCACATCCTATAAAGGGGGAAAAAGAGGGAAAAAATGTTAAAGAAGGGACAGTTATCACTTGGTACTTTAGAGGGAGGGAGAGTGGGCCAGAGTTTAGGGTAGGTGTAATAAATACACAGGACTTCAAGTTAGGTGATCTTGTTTTTAAATCATTAGGTGTGAATACTAACAGAAGGGAATGAGTCGAAGAAATACTGAATTGAAAAATGTACAGTTTGTATTTGATCCAAAGTATCTTTAAAGAGAAGGATCTGAGAAGCAACATGATCAAAGCATCAGTCTTTAAAACACTGACAAGTGTGCAAAGTGACCTGGAGTGGGTAGAAGCTGGAAAACCCGCTAGTCAAATGGAGATTAATCTTTCTATCATGGTGCCACTGATTTCAGGGGAAAAGAAATACAATGATTTTGCTTTAAACAAGAAATCCACAGGAAGTTACAGAATTGGACACATGTAAAGAAGAAAAGGGGAGTAGTATTTATTCCAGAATACTGAGTGTGTAGAACAGAGAGACTATATTTTCCTTAACATGGTCTAAATTTGGCAAACAATGTCAATGCAATAATAACCCTATGCTACTAAACATTTGAGTATTCCTTAATGAACTTGGCATGAAGAGAAGATACAATAGTAATAAAATTTTTGGAATCATTTTTTTCCAACAATAATAAATGGTAAAAGTAATGCTGAAGTAGGAAAGAAGGAATGGGACATTGAAGTTTAAACAATGCTGAAGCTGATAGCATTGTAAAGAGGAGGCAGACAATGATGACAGATATTCACGCAGCAAGTAAATTCAAATTGAGAGGATGCTTGGCAGTTTTTCATGGTGAGAAGAAATAAACACAGAAGAACTCACTTTTCATATGTTTGTTCTGTTTAATAAAAGATGTGTCAATAACAGATCACTCTTGCCAGATTTAACAAACAACAATACAGACCAAGTTAAATTTAAATTGCATAGGACAAACTTGGAGAAAATCATTGTTTTCATTCTTGATCTGAAATTCAGATTTAACTGGGCATCCTGTATTTTGGCAATTCTAAATCAGATTCACTGAGATTTCACCTCTCAATCATTTTCACCTCTCTTAATCAGTTTTACCCAAAATCAAAAGTTTCAAAAATAGAGGGCAACAAAAATTCAGCCCCACAGGAATAAAAAAAAAATGCAATTATTTTCTATAAGGAGACAGAATTAGAGCTTGCATGTAGGACTGAACCTGAAATTCCACTGTTTTAATTTAAAAAGCTTAAGAGGAGGGGCGAGGATTTCAAAGATGGGAAAGTTATGTTTGTCCTTAATCTTAAAGGGCGAGGTCTTCTCCTGAGACAGAAGAGATCTCTGTGAAGATTAATTTGCTTCACACTGTACTGTGAAGCAACATCTCCACATTATTTAGCCAGCTCTCAACTAGTCAAGACAAATCTGATGGTCTTTAAATGCCAATGTGAATCCACTGGAAAGGTATGGGCATCGCCTCGGCATTAATATGTTTAGTCAGCAATACATACAAAGATTGAGCAATTTACTTTGGCAAGATTCAAAAATACAAAAGACCCCAAAGTAAAAGTTGCGCCTCTCTTCTCTCTCTACACAAAAGTAAATCCTGGCTTGGCCAAAATGTTTGTTTTAGATTTTCTGCAAGCTGTGATAGAAAAATTTTGTTTGAGTTTTCCTGCAAGCTGTTATGAAAAAAACTTTTCGCCAACACAATAAATAGGTGAGCAAAGATTTTCATACCTGAAGGTCTGTATGTTTAAATAAGATGGAGCATAACGTGGGAATAATGTCCCTTCTGCACAGAATTTTAAATATGTATTTTCAGTATTTGTGTTCCTTGAAAAATATACAATTAAAGAAATGTGAGGACAGTAAACATGATGTGGGTAGTTTGCTGCAGGCCACGCTGACCAGCTAAGACCTATACAATATGACAACTTGGTGGCTATAGTGAAAGTGTTGAGTACCAGAGACATGACTCACTGAGGGGGGTCTAGCATCACAAAGGTTTCTGGGGCTCAGCACTGAGTCAAACAGAGGGAACATGGAATGTCACTAATAAATTTATTAATAATCGTCTACTCCACAACTGGAAGGGAAAATGCCTGGGGCTTGGGAGAGCAGATAGGGAAATCATCATATTTCCTTTACAGAGAGGTACAATGAGCAAATGGCCTCATATGTTGCCATCTTACACTCTAAGAAGTTTATCTGTATTCCATCTACATGACATAAGATGAGTACTACTGTTGTCCTCATTTTATAGATAAGTCACAAAAGTTCATGCAGTTTTTCAAAAAAATGACTTGGTTAGGGGATGGGGTGCGTGCTTAAGTCATTTTAGTCACGTCCGACTCTTTGCAGACCCAGGGACTGCAGCCCGCCAGGCTCCTCTGTCCATGGGATTCTCCAGGCAAGAATACTGGAGTGGGTTGCCATTTCCTCCTCCACGAGATCTTCCCAACCCAGGGATCGAACCTGTGCCTCTTATGTCTCCCACATTGGCAGGAGGGTTCTTAACCACTAGCACCCAGGAGATGGCAGGGATTACATAAAAAGGGATTGTTACATGGACACAATGCTCACACCTGTCATACTGCCACTTCACTCTACTGTGGAAAATGCCTTTAATTACTGAAAAGAGAATGAGGGTATCTGTAAGATGGGCGCAATTTCACAGGCAATGATGCCACATTGATGGCTTGGGGTTTATAACATGTTTCCTATCTGGTTAACTTCTAGAAACATCAATAAAACCTTACATATTTATTAAACAAAAATCACTCGACTATACTGTATTGTCCATCTTAAGCACAACTATACTTTGTAGACAGTCTGGAGTCTACTACGCTCAGGGGTTATTGATGGTAAGTTAGTAGGCACAATCATGAATACCAATGAGGTGGCAAATGTTGAAATGCCAACTCAGTAGACATAAAAAGCACTTGTGTGATACTTTCATCGAAGTAGAGAATCAGTGCAGAGAGTTCCATCTGCTTGCTGACTACCAGATTCTTTGATAAGATCTTCAGAAAATTCCTTATCTATAAAATTGCCTGCTTTCTCACTTCATTTCTCCTTCTTTGAGTTGGACAGTGAATAGATTGTCCATCTCCTTGTATATTAAACTGCATTGAATTATAACTGTTGTTAAGGATAGTTGCTCTAAATCTCTTTTGGTTCACCCTGAGGCAAGACTTAACAGTAAATATTAAAACAGTAAATAATAAGAGCTAGACTTAAAAGTAACTCTTGCACTCCAAAGCACAGCAGCTTAGTAGACTGGATGAAGCTTTTACAGCTTTTGTTATTAACTTACAGGATGTTAATAGTTGAATCTATATCTGGTAACACAGGGAGGAGGAATAAATGGTTAGTAAAAGGGAATGTCTGAGCCTGAATTTGCCTATGTTTACTGGGAAATAAAAACAAATAACAAGAAAAATCTTGAAGATCTAGTGTGGTCATATACAAAAGCTATATTGGGCACAGACATTTAGAGATAAAATATATTCTCAGTGCTAAAATTATGCAGAGGAGTTTGCTAACATTTATTGATTCTGATGCAAAAAGAAAATTTTGACGGCATCCCATTCAAACTAATATGAAAGCTGCTTCCTGCTTCATCAGAATTAAGATGACTGTTAAGAAAGAATTAAGGAAACTAGGGAGTATGCCCGCAGGAGTGTAGGAGTGTGTGTGTGTCTGGTGTGTTTCTGTTTATGGGAATGAAACTTTGATTTATATATCTCGTGAAAGTCAAAATTTAGTGTCTACTACTATGCTTTCATCAGCACTCCCCCATGGAGTTTAGGTTTCTAGACTTTATATTAACTTTTTATTGATTTTTGAATCAAGTTGAGTGTTTACAGCCTGACTTAACGTGTTTGTGCAGGACTGTTTTAATGGACAGGGATAATCATAACTCGTATACTTATTTTTAAAGTGTTCAGGAATGTTTCTGTAACATTTTATAGGGATATATATCTGACCAAGCATCTGCCATTATTTTTTTGTGCAAATTTACTTGCATAGCATTATTTATTTAATAGCAGTAGCCATAAATTACACATAAGAATGTCCACAGTTGACTCTATTATTATTCACAGATTTCACAACATGCAGGTCTATAAATGGGCTTCCCTGGTGGCTCACTGGTAAAGAACCCGGATGCCAACACAGGAGACGCAGGTTCGATCCCTGGTTAGGGAAGATCTCCTGGAGAAGGGAATGGCAACCCACTCCAGTATTCCTGCCTGGAGAATCACACGGACAGAGGAGCCTGGCGGGCTACAGTCCGTGGGGCCACAGAGAGTCAGCCATGACTTGGTGACTGAACAACAGTCTGTAAGTAGGAACTAGTCATGCACAAGTAAACAGACATGACCCCTGAACTTAAGGAACGTGCAGTTTACTGGAAATACAGATGCTCAAATAAGTGATTATAATATGAATTGAAATGAGCTGCCAGGGAGTTGTATTCAGGTACCTTTGAGAGCACTGGGGAGGAGAGCCCCAAGACACCCAGGGAAGTAAGAAAATCCTTGGAAGTAGAGCTAGCAGTTACACTAGTTAGAGAAGAGACCACGTACTCTGAGTATGTGCAGAACTTTGGAGACCTACAGAGTTATTGCTGCACAGAACTGAAGAGGTTAAGGCTGGAGGAAGTGACATAATAGACTAGAGAGGCAGGTAGGAAAAAAACAAAATCACTGGTTTGGCCAAAAAGTTCTTTAATGGTTTTTTTGGCCAACCCAATACAATGTTATTTGACAATCCAAAGGGTGTGGATTTTATCTTTAAAGAACTTTAGGTGTGGCAATCACAGGGTGAGATTTACAGTTAGATGAGTATAGAAGACAGACAAGGGAGGGCTGACTTTGATGTGAGGATTTTAGGAAGCTGAGTTAAAAGAAATGGGTAATTATTTGGATGCCAGAGATAAGAAGATATAAGAAGTCTAACTTGAATCTCAGGTTTCCTTGTATCAAATGAAAGTACTGCAGTAGGCTAAATTGTTGACAGTGCCCCAACTCCAAGCAGAAGAAAATAGGTCTGTTTCTAGAAATAGCACACTTAATTTAGATAATCATGATTCTCGAAGGTTAACGTTGAAACAAACTCACAATCAAAACCTCACTAAAGGATGCCACAGTGAATAAGAGTCAGTAAAAACAAGAAAAATTTAAAGCCTCTAATGATACAGGAATTATCACATATAGACTATCAGATACATGAAATGTTTAAACAATAAAAAACTTAAACTGAGCAAGTACTTACATGAGACCATGGTCTTCTATACATAAAAATATACAAAGATTGCTTTGGCTATTCGAAGTTTTTTTTCTATTTCCATACAAATTGTGAAATTATTTGTTCTAATTCTCTGAAAAAGACCTCTGGTAGATTGATAGGAATTGCATTGAATCTATAGATTGCTCTGGGTAGTATACTCATTTTCACTATATTGATTCTTCCAGTCCATGAACACAGTATATTTCTCCATCTATTTGTGTCCTCTTTGATTTCTTTCATCAGTGTTTTATAGTTTTCTATATATAAGTCTTTTGTTTCTTAGGTAGATATACTCCTAAGCATTTTATTCTTTTTGTTTCGATGGTAAATGGAATTATTTCCTTAATTTCTCTTTCTGTTTTCTCATTGTTTAGTGTATAGGAATGCCAGGGATTTCTGTGTGTTGATTTTATATCCTGCAACTTTACTATATTCACTGATTAGCTCTAGTAATTTTCTGGTAGAGTCTTTAGGGTTTTCTATTACAGTGTTGGTGGGAATGCAAACTAGTACAGCCACTATGGAAAACAGTGTGGAGATTCCTTCAAAAACTGGAAACAGAACTTCCATATGACCCAGCAATCCCACTGCTGGGCATACACACCGAGGAAACCAGAATTGAAAGAGACACATGTACTCCAATGTTCATCGCCACATTGTTTACAATAGCCAGGACATGGAAGCAACCTAGATGTCCATCAGCAGACAAATGGATAAGAAAGCTGTGGTACATATACACAATGGAATATTACTCAGCCATTAAAAAGAATTCATTTGAATCCATTCTACTGAGGTGGACAAAACTGGAGCCTATTATACAGAGTCAAGTAAGCGAGAAGGAAAAACAAAAATACAGTATACTAATGCATACATATGGAATTTAGAAAGATGGTAACGAGAACCCGGTATGCGAGACAGCAAAAGAAACACAGATGTATAGAACAGTCTTTTGGAATCTATGGGAGAGGGCAAGGGTGGGATGATATGGGAGAATGGCATTGAAACATGTTAATTATCATATGTGAAATCAATGGCCAGCCCAGGGTTGATGCTCAGGGCTGGTGCACCGGGATGACACAGAGAGAGGGAATTGGGAGGGAGGTGGGAGGGGGGTTCTGGAAGGGGAACACATGTATACCCATGGAAGATTCATGTCAATATATGGCAAAACCAACACGATAATGTAATGAAAATTTAAAAAATTTAAAAAAAATAAAATAAATAAAAATGGGACATACTCTACCAAGAAAAAAAAATATATATATATACACAAAGAACGAAATAGTGATGTAAATATGTGTATAGCAGATACTTACGTGTCCACTTACCCAGCTACCTGCCTATGCACATTATGTATATTTTCCCTGACTGTCCACTGAGGGGGCCTGGAAGCAGCAACACCACGATAGTAATGAGCAAGCACCCAGATGGTGACTTCTAAAACCATAGTCCACCAGAAGCAACACAGACTCCCTGAAGAAAAGGCTGATTCTAGGTTGAGGCAGGTAAAGTGGATGATCTTAAAACATCTGTTTGTAGCAAAAATCAGGAAAATGTTCAAACATAATGGGACCATGATAAAAGGACACAGATGCCAGCTGGTATTTTTTAACATTTTCCTGCTCCCACTGGACAAATCTGTAACAACCTGAACACCAGTTTTAAAAAACAGAAGTAACAATGGATTTTAACTCATTAAATAAAGTAGGAAAACATTAATCTATACAGATTTAAGAAGTAAATGGGAGATTTTATTAGGTGAGGACATTTATATGTTTCCAAGAGCTTCTACAAAGTATTAATTATAAATGAAAAAAAAAGTGAAATACAAAGGAAAAAATAATTTCACACTCGAGAAGGCTGGCCAGACATCACCTTAATCAAGGGATCAAAACCCTGGGATGATTTGAAATTGTGCATTAGCAAACCAACCCAGAATCTCTATAGTGATACTCCTGCCAAAGATGCAAAATCTGAACTGAATCAGGAGGGAACACAAGACAAAGTCAAAGTGGCAGACATATCTCAAAATAAATGGCCTCTGATCTTTAAAATGGAAAAGTCCTGGAAGGACTTTAAGGAAGTACTGAGGAAGTCTTTCAGACAAGTAGAAACCATGGATGAATAAAGTTAAATGCTATGTGTTACTAGATCCTCTTGCTTTAAAGGGTGTTACTGGGCCAAATAGCAAAACTCGGATGAGATCTGAGGATTAGAAGGAAGACTAAAATAATGAAGTAATACAATCATATTAATTTCCTGACTTTAATGGGTTAGTGGTTATACGGGGGAGTGTCCTTGTTTGTGGAAGAAGGCACTCAGTATTTGGGAATGATGAGATATCAGGTTGTTGTCAAATGAATCAGAAAAAAACAATATTCTGTATCTTGCAGCTTGAAAGTATTTTAAAATGAAATAATTGAAACATTAACTAGATTTCTTACTGAGTATTATTTTTTATTGCAGAGATTTCTCATAGTATTTACCATGCTAACTGTGTTTTGCATTTCCAATAAAGAAATATAATATTTAGTATTTTCTACAGATTTTTAAAGCAAAGCATCTCCTGAAAAAGAGAAGTATTTAAAAACAATGGCATTGAAACATGTAAATTATCATGTGTGAAATGAATTGCCAGCCCAGTATTAATGCATGATACAGGGTGCTCATGGCTGGTGCATCGGGATGACCCAGAGGGATGGAATCCAGAGGGAGCTGGGAGGGGGATTCTGGAAGGGGAACGCATGTATGTATACCCATGGCGGATTCATGTCAATGTATGGCAAAACCAACACGCTAATGTAAAGGGAAAAAATTAATTAATTAAAAAATAATACTAAAAAAATAAAAAATAAAAACAATCTTTGCACTAAAAGTTTTGCTGCTGCTGCCAAGTCACTTTAGCCGTGTCCGACTCTGTGAGACCCCATAGACGGCAGTCTACCAGGCTCCCCCATCCCTGGGACTCTCCAGGCAAGAACACTGGAGTGGGTTGCCATTTCCTTCTCCAATGCATGGAAGTGAAAAATGAAAGTGAAGTCGCATCAGTCATGTCCAACTCCTGGCAACACAGGCTCCTCCGTCCATGGGCTTTTCCAGGCAAGAGTACTGGAGTGGATTGCCATTACCTTCTCCGAAAAGTTATAAAGAAGCATAATAAATATACCAAATTCCGAGTGAATATAGCAATGAATTACTATTATGTAAATAGTAGAAATGTGATTGGGACTGACAGTTATTTAATCAGTTGATTAAAGAAGGGAACTATTTTTTAAATTTTGCTGAAGTATAGTTGATTGACAAGGTTGTGTTAATTTCTGCTGTACAGTATAGTGACTCAGTTTTATATATACATATATATTTTTTTCCATTATGGTTTATCATGGGGTATTGAATATTATATCCTGTGCTATACAGTGCGATCTTGTTGTTTATCCATCCTATATATAATATTTCGTGTCTGCTAATCTCAAACTCCCAATCCTTCCTTCCCTCCACTTGCCTTTGGCAACTACATGTCTGTTCTCTGTATCTGTTTTTGTTTTCCAGGTATGTTCATTTGTGTCATATTTTAGATTCCACATATAGGTGATATCATATGGTAGTCTCTCTTTTTGACTCACTTCACTTAGTCTGATAATCTCTAGGCCCATCTGTGTTGCCACAAATGGCATTATTTCATTCTTTTTTATAGCTGAGTAGTATTTCATCATATACACCCCATCTTCTTTATCCTTTCATCTTTAAGTGGACATTAGGCTGTTTCTGGGTCATGGCTACCATCGGTAGTGCTGCCATGAACATGAGGTGCATTTATCTTTTAGAATTATGTTTATCTCTGGGTATATACTCAGGAGTGGGATTGCTAGCTCATATGGCAACTCTATTTTTCATTTTTTGAGGAGCTTCCATACTGTTTTCCATAGTGGCTGTGCCAATTTACATTCCCACCAATAGTGTAAGAGGGTTCCCTTTTCTCCACACCCTCTCCAGCACCTATTATTTGATGACTTTTAATGATGGCCATTCTGACTGGAGTGAGGTGGGACCTTGTTGTTCTGACTTGCATTTCTCTAATAGTAATGATGGGCATCTTTTCATGTGCCCGTTGGCCATATGTATGTCTTCTTTGGAGAAATGTCCATTTAGGTCATCTGCCCATTTTTAAAAAAATTCTTTTTTGCTTGTTATTGAATTGTAGGAGCTCTTTGCATATTTTAGAAATTAAGCCCTTGTGGTTGCATTATTTGCAAATGTTTTCTTCTAGTCTATAGGTTGTCTTTTCACTTTGTTTATGGTTTCCTTTGCTATACAAAAGTTGGTAAGTTTGATTAGGTTTCATTTATTTTTCCCTTTATTTCTATTGCCTTCAAGACCTAAGAAAACTTCAGTATGATTTATGTCAGAGCATGTTTTGTCTATGTTCTTTTCTAGGAGTTTTATGGTGTCTTCCCTTATATTTAAGTCTGTAAGCCACTTTGAGTTCATTGTTGTTTACGGTATGAAGGTGCGTTCTAACTTCATTGATTTACACGCAGCTCTCTAACTTCCCTAACATCCCTTGCTGAAGAGACTGTCTTTTCTCCATCGTGTAGTCTTGCCTCCTTTGTCAAACATTAACTGCCTGTAGATGTATGGGTTTACTTCTGGGCTTTTTATTCTGTTCCACTGATCCATATGTCTGCTTTCATGCCAGCATCATGCTGTTTTGACTATTGTGGTCTTGTTCTATTGTGAAATGCCTCCAGCTTTGTTATTTTCCCTCAGGATTGTTTCGGCAATTCTGAGTCTTTTAGGTTCCATATAAATTTTAGGATTATTTGTTCTAGTTCTGTGAAACTTTTCATGGGTATTTTGATAGGTATTGTATTAAATCTGTAGATTTCTTAGGGTGTTATAGCCATTTTAACAATATTCATTCTTCAATCTAAGAGCATGGGTTAGCTTTCCACGTCTTTGACTCATCTTCCATTTCCTTTATTAATATTATGTAGTTCTCAACATACTAGCTTCTCACCTCTTTGTTGAGGTTTATTCCTGAAAAGAAAGTGTTAGTCACTCAGTCATGTCTGACTCTTTGTGACCCCATGGACTATAGCCTGCAAGGCTCCTCTGTCCATGGAATTCTCCAGGCAAGAATACTGGAGTGGTTGCTATTTCCTTCTCCAGGGAATCTTTCTGACCCAGGGATCAAACCCAGATCTTCTGCATTCCAGAAAGATTCTTTACCATCTGAGCCACCAGGGAGAGGTTTATTCCTAAGTTATTTTAATTTTTTTGTATGTAATTTTAAAAGGTATTGTTTTTTACATTCCCTTTCTTTTATTTCATTGTTAGTGTAAAGAAATGCAACCAATTCCTGTTAGTGTTAATCTTGTATCTGGCTACATTTATCAGTTTTAGTCTTTATAGTTTTCCATATATAGTACTATGTTACCTGCAGATAATGACAATCTTACCCCTTCTCTACCAATTTGAATACTTTTACTTCTTATCTGACTGCTGCGGCTAGGAATCCCCATAGTATGATGAAGAGAAGTAGTGAGAGTTAGCATCTTTGTTTTGTTCCGATTTTAGTGGCAAGGCTTTCATTTTTTCACCACTGAGTTTTATATTGGCTGTGGGTTTGTCATAAATAGCTTTTATTATGTTGAGATATGTTTCCTCTGTACCCATTTTGTAAGGGTTTTTATCATGAATGGATATTGAATTTTATCAAATACCTTTTATGTTTCTATTGAAATGATCATGTGGTTTTTGTCTTTTGTTGATGAGTATTTCATGCTAATTTGCATATATTGAAACATCCATGTGACCCTGGGATGACTCCAACTTGGTCACAATATGTGATTTTTTTTTATATGTTCTTGGATTTGATTTGCTAATATTTTGTTGAGAATTTTTACATCTTTATTTATCAAAGATAATGGCCTGTAATTTTCTTTCCTGTTAGTGCCTTTGGTTTTGATATCAGGATGGTGGTGGTTTCACAGAATGTCTTTGGGTGTGTTTCCTTCTCTTTCGTTTTTTCGGAAGAATTTGAGATGGAAAAGTGCAAGTGTTTCTTTGGTAGCATTTGCCTTTAAAGCCATCTGGTCCTGGACTTCAGTTCATAGGATTTTTTTTTTTTTAACAGATTCTATTTAATTTCTAGTGATCAATCTTTTCAAGTCATCTATTTCTTCATTAAGTTTTGGTGAGCTGTATGTTTCTAGAAAGTTCTCCATTTCTTCTCGGGTGTAAATTTGTAGGCATATAATTTTTCATAGTACTCTCATTTTATTTTTTAATTCTACAGTATCAATTGT
>ML660786.1:3822282-3922332 GCA_007570785.1 Antilocapra americana
ACCGAGGAAACCAGAATTGAAAGAGACACGTGTACCCCAATGTTCATCGCTGCATTGTTTACAATAGCCAGGACATGGAACCAACCTAGATGCCCATCAACTGATGAATGGATAAGAAAGCTATGGTACATATACACAATGGAATATTACTCAGCATTAAGGAAAAATTCATTTGAATCAGTTCTACTCAGATGGACAAAACTGGAGCCCATTATCCAGAGTGAAGTAAGCCAGAAGCAAAAACAACAATACAGTATATTAACGCATATATATGGAATTTAGGAAGACGGTAATGAGAACCCAGCATGCGAGACAGCAAAAGGAACACAGATGTACAGAATAGACTCAGGGCCTCTGTGGATGAGGGAAAGGGTGGGATGATATGGGAGAATGGCATTGAAACATGTTAATTATCATATGTCTAAGCAATAGCCGGCCCAGGATTGATGCTTGGGACTGGTGCAACGAGATTTCCCGGGGGGAGGGAGGAGGGAGGGGGGTTATGGAGGGGGAGCATATGTGAACCCATGGTGATATCATGTCATTGTTTGGCAAAACTAATAAAAAAAATGTTTAATAAAAAAAAATAAAGTGTTTAGGGAAGTTCACATGACAGTGTTCATAAAAATATAAAGTTTGCATAGTCCTTGACCTAGAAATTACATGTATCCCATGGACATAAATACCTGAAAAGTTTATCAATAATTTTTGATATAATGTTGTTTGTAATCATGGGATGAGGGAGAAAAATAAAAAAAATAAAAATAAAAATAAATAAAAATATATGTGTTTATGAGTGTGTATAATAATTTCTCTAGAAACAAGCAAGTAATCATCAGGTTGTTCTGTTTTTTCTTACTATTTTTATGGGTTTTTTTCACCAACATTTTGCAGTTGTCTGACTACAATAATTTGAGATAAGACTTCTAGGTATTCTTTGCTGGGAGTCTTTACAAATCATTAAAGTAGGTTTTCATCGAATACCTTTTCTCTATATATCATATTTTTAGGATTATGTATGCTTATTTAAATTGTAGTATTAAAACGGCAATCAAGATAGTATCACATGTTATGAGAACAAATATTGTGGAGTCTTAATAAGCAGTGCAGTTAGTGGGATCGGCAGCTTTGCCGGATGACTAGGGAGCAGTCAGCGAGTCAAATGTTCTTTGTCACTAACATAAACAGCCAACTTTATGGAGGGAGCAGGAAATATTTGTTAACCTAGCAAAAAAGATCATCAGAGGTTTTCTCTAGGGTAGGACTCTAGGTTATCTTGTAGTCTGCTTTTATGCATTTTTCATCTTGTCTGTTGATAAGGGTATTCTATTGATTTAATAATGGAAAGCATCTCTGAAAACAATAAATAACCATATTGAACGAAGATATAATTTTTTCTTTAATGTGGTTTGTTTTCTTTGGTCAGCAGCAATCTGAGAGGCCAAATGTCCAGCCACAGACTGGATCATAACACTGTCTGATTTGCTCATAAATATGGAAACATCAAACCTTGGTTCTCAAATCCGAATTTCTAGAATATTACCATTTAAATGGAGGAGCCACATGACAAGCTATGGTTTGCCTGTTATTGTTCATTGTTCAGTTGCTCAGTCATGTCCTAGTCTTCACGACCCTATGAACTGCAGCATGGCAGGCTCCCCTGTCCTTCACCATCTCCCAGAGTTTGCTCAAGCTCATGTCCATTGAGTTGATGATGGCATCCAACCAGCTCATCCTCTGTCACCCTCTCCTCTTGCCTTCCATCTTTCCCAGCATCAGAGTTTATTCCAGTGAGTTGGTTCTTCGTATCAGGTGGCCAAAGTGTTGAAGCTTCAGCTTCAGCATCAGCCCTTCCAATGAATATTCAGGATTGATTTCCTTGCAGTCCAAGGGACGCTCATCTTCTCCAGCACCACAGTTCGAAAGCATCAATTTGGTGCTCAGCTTTCTTTATGGTCCAGCTCTCATATCCATACAAGACTACTGGATAAACCATAGCTTTGTCTATATGGACCTTGGTTCGCTTGCCAGTTATGAATCATATAGCAGTCAAGATAATTTCAACAGGTGCTCTTAGAGAAACAAAACATAAAAGCTGAAGTCCTTTTGACATTTTGAATGCACAGTAAATTAAGGAAAATGATAAGAAGCATCAGATTTTCTCAATAGCATATTCTTTTACCATTTGGTGAATGTATGAAGTAATAGTAATTTACTTAATTACATATAAATATTAGAAACATTTTTATGTTTATAAATTTATTAGTAAGTATATTTTTTCATGAAAACTAGTAGCTTAAACCAAGAGTCATTATTAAGTCCCCATCACCATTTTTAGCAGGATTTATGTTTAATATTTTGGGAAATGTTTTGAAATTACAAAATGTAAAGTATCAACACAGCCAAGGATTAGATGTTGCATTATTTTCTTATAAACCTGAATAGCATTTATTTTTACTTTATCATATTGGGGTTTCATTTCTAACCTGCTTTCATCTACACCAGCAGAAAAGATAAAAATTACCTACCTTTACAAGTTCAACATGATGCCTTTGTCTACATAGACAAGAACATATTTTAAATGCAACAGTTAAGTGTGAAAGTGCACATTACTGGGTTTTCTGCTAGGCCTAAAAAAAACACAACATTGTCTGTAGCTGTAATTCCGTGAACCCAACATGATAAAATATGAATGGCCTTTTCCACAAAGTTCATTTGAACCCTGTCACTGTGTTCGCACTAATATCTGTGGATACCGATTGAAACAACCTGTAAGCTAGAGTCCAGAGGTTTTGTTTTGGCTTGTGTATATTTTCCTTTTGTCAGGTCAGAGTTTTCACTGTGACTCAGAGATAACAACGCATTTACAAACGGACCACCCATCCTTGCTGGGCTTCCCAGGTGGCACCAGTGATAAAGAACTCACCTGACAATGCAGGAGACATAAGAGACGTGGGTCCAGTCTCTGGGTTGGGAAGATACCCTAGAGGAAGGCATGGCAGCCCATCCCAATGTTTTTTTCCTGGGGAATATCCAAGACAGAAGAGCCTGGCAGGCTACAGCCAGGGTTGCAGAGTCAGACATGGTTAAAGCAACTTAGCATGCACTGAAACACGTGCACCCATCCACCCAACTGCCGAATCTTAGTGCTTTCACTGATTTAAAACCACAGCATTTTCAAACTGTTGAGTTAAACGTTTGAGGGGTAGTTTAGCTTAATTCAAGCTATTCCTCGCGTTTGGGCAAAGCTATGAATCCCAGTTCACAAATGAATGAACTCATTTCTAAATTGGAGTTGCTTTAGGCCCTGTCAGAACAAGGGCAACTATGAATTCTGTCTTCTGTAAGTGGCACACATTTAAAAAAAAAAAAATGCAGATAAATGTTTTTTACCAGGGTTATATTTGCATAGTAGGAGTTCAGTTAGGTCACTCAGCCGTGCCTGACTCTTTGCAATCCCATGAACTGCAGCATGCCAGGCCTCTCTGTCCATTACCAACTCCTGGAGCCTATCCAAACTCATGTTCATTGAGTCGGTGATGCCAAACAACCATCTCATCCTCTGTCGTCCCCTTCTCCTCCTGCCCTCCATCTTTCCCATCATCAAGGTCTTTTCCAATGAGTCGGCTCTTCATAGGATTTAACAGCCTTTAATTAACTTCTTTCCTAGCTCAGCAGAAAAATCTACTTCCATCTCGCGGTGGAAACTCATTTAAAATTTACTAAAATTGTATGATTAGAATATTACTTAGTCAAATAGTATATCTAAGTATGACTGCTCCTGGAAAGGCAGAGGGCATTATATCTATCCACTCGCCAACATTCAGCTTTCACATTTGTTAATTAGATAAACTGCCCTTTAGTCTAAGATAGTTTTCTTCCTTAAGCATTGAACCCTGACTCTTCCCACCTGCTTAAGGAAGGAGGTCCTTAAATATGTAAGGACCATCCCTTTATCCTGCATTATCAATTGTTTTCCTCTCTGCTAACTGATTTCGATCATCATACAAACATGTTTCTTCCATTAAAAAAAATCATAACCATTCTTCCTTCTCCAGCTATTGCCCCATTTATCTACTTCCTTTTGTAGCAAAACACAAGATAAAAATAATAAGGATTTTTGTGCATGGATAGCAATTATTTTCCTTTCATTCTTTTTTGAAACTACTCCAAACTGGCACACCAGAAACAGCTTTTATGGTCATCTTGGACCTGGTATTGCTGCATGTAGTGGTCAGTTTCCAGGCTTTATCTTCTATGACCCATAGGCATCATTTGACCTGGTTGATCACCTGTAGTTCCTTGAAACATTTTCATTGGTGGCATCTGAAACACTAACTCTGTGTTCTTCCTTCTTTACCTGCTTCCTCCTCATCCTACTAACTATTGAATATTAGAGTGTGAATAAAGAACAGTCCTTGGACCTTCTCTTCTCCTTTCTGCTCTTATTCACTCAGCAATCCCATCCATTCTCACAAACTTGAACATCATCTAGATGTTGAGGATCCTCCCAGTTTTATATCCCCAGCTTATACGACTCCCCTAAATTCCAGACTCATATATCCAACACATATATACTTATTCAACATCTCCCCTGGATAACTCAGACATCTCAGATTCAACATTCCTAAAATTGAATTCCTGATACTGATGCAAATCTTGCTCTGTTTTCAATGTTTGCCATCTCAATTTATAGCAGCTCTTAACCTTCCAATACTCTAGTCAAGAAACTTTGTGCTATCCAAGACTGTATCTTTCTCATTCTCTCTACAATCCATCTGTTACCAAGTTCCATTCAGAGTCCAGCCACTTCTACCAACCTGACCAATGGCATCACAAGGATATTTGTAATCGTTTCCTAACCAGTCTGACTGCTTCTGCTTCCCTTCCTTGTAGTCTATTTCTGACATAGCGGTTAGAATGAAGCTTTTAAAATCAAAAGTCCTATCATTTCTCCCTCAAAGGCTCTATTATACATCTGCCTCTCCTTTATACATCTGACTTTGACTTCATCTTTTCTAATCTAACTACACTGGTCCCCTTATTCTTCTTAGACCACGAAGGATAACCTACCTGCCTCAGGGCCTTTGCACTCCCAGTGTCTCCCATCCAGACTGCTTTACCCCTTTATATCTTTCTGAACTGCATACTTCAATGATTTTATTCAGTAGTGATCTCAATGAATCTGTCCCTAACAAACATTTGACACTAAAATCTTTTAGATACTTAAAAAAAAAAATTACTGGCCCTGCTGGGTCTTCATCACTGTGTGTGTGGGCTTTCTCTATTGTGATAAGTAGGGGCTGCTCTCTAGGTGCAGTCCATGGGCTTCTTACAGTGGTAGCTTCTCTTGATATGGAGCACTGGCTCTAAGGTGTGTGGGCTTAAGTAGTTATGGCACAGGGGCTCTAGAGTGCAGACTTAGCAGTTGTGGCATGTGACCTTAGTCAGTTCATAGACCAGGGATTGAACCTGTGTCCCCTACATGGGCAGGCAGACTCTTAACAACTGGACCACCAGGGGAGTCCCTTCCAGGTACTTTCTATCCCTCACTCTTGTTTTGTTTCTCCTCACAGCACTTCCTTCTAACACACACAGTGATTTGTTCAGTTCATTATCTACACCTTCCCACTAGACTGTGAGCTTACTGAAAGCAGGAAATTTTATTTTGTTTTCTGTTGCATATTTGACAGCTAGAAGGACACTTAGTAAAGATTTGTTAAATTAATACATAAACTTTGAATAAATTCTGGGTTAAGTTTACTGAAGTAGCATGAACTGGAGAAAGTATAGAAGAAGACTGATACCTTGTAGTAATTGAAGAGGTTAGTCCCCTGAAGGCCTCTACAAGAGGCAACTTGTAAAACTATGTGGTAGGATTGGGTCAAGAAGGGAGTTTGGAAAGGACAAAACAATTCTCTCCTTGACCTTAATAGTCTTCTTGACCTTAATAATCACTACAGATGGTGACTGCAGCCATGAAATTAAAAGATGCTTGCTCCTTGGAAAAAAAGTTATGACCAACCTAGACAGCATGACCAACCTAGACAGCATATTAAAAAGCAGAGCCATTACTTTGCCACAAAGGACCGTCTAGTCAAGGCTATGGTTTTTCCAGTGGTCATGTATGGATGTTAGAGCCGGACTATAAAGAAAGCTGAGTGCCAAAGAATTGATGCTTTTGAAATGTGGTGTTGGAGAAGACTCTTAAGAGTCCCTTGGACTGCAAGGAGATCCAACCAGTCCATCATCCAAAAAGAGATCAGTCCTGAATATTCATTGGAAGGACTGATGCTGAAGTTGAAACTCCAATACTTTGGCCACCTGATGTGAAGAACTGACTCACTGGAAAAGATCTGACTAAGCAACTGAACTGACTGACTGTTCATGGGGTTCTACTGAAGCAGAGGGGGGCTGGGCAGGAATAGGAGATCAGAGAGGAAAAGGGCTCAGAGCTGTTTGTTCAGGCCTCATTTCCAAGCCAAGGTCTAATGCTACATACAATTTGGGTTCCAACTGTAGGACCAACCTTAGAGCAATTGATTGTTGTTAGACCAGGTTCCCCACAAAAATCACTTTATTTTTATCGAGGACTGATAAGGAAGAAGGAAATAACCTCTTAGAGCAAGAAGTAGAGTCATCTCTCAGTATCTGATCAGAGACTGGCTCCAGGAACCCCTCAGATGCCAAAATCGGAGGATGTTCAAATGAACATGTTGTTCAAGGATCAACTGCATTTCCAATTTTAACAAGAACATTTCAAAGAAGGGATAATGATATCTTATGAGACCACTGAGGCTTTGAAAATTACTAAGAGGCTAAGGGATGATATTAGGATTCAAACTCCTGTTAGACTGTCTGCATGTCCATTCTGTTGTACAAAGCACGGATGGTTCCTTTTATTTTTTTTTCCATTTAATGAATTCCTTGATGTGGGAAGAATTCTGGTCTCCAACACTGTAAAGCTAAGGGGATACAGATATAAACCAAAGACAGCAAATCCTAATGAAGTTTCATATTAAAGCTGGTCTTATTTTTAAAGCCAATTTGGTCTGTTCTTTAAAAGTTTTAGATCATATCACTGACTGCAATGATAGAAAGCAGCATGGGTGATGAATCATTCCAGTTGTACCCATTAATCTCTCTCCACATGGAGTGAGAAGGTCAATCTACAAAGAGCCTTTTAAATATAATTAAAAATAAGATTTGTATTGTTTGGATGGGTAACAATTATTTCCACATGAAAGGAGACAAAAGTCATTTTTTTCTAGGTGTATTTATCCCAAGCACTTTTTTTTTGAGCTAGTAAAATGTTTTAGCAAGACAAGTAATAAATCATGCTAAAAATATTTAGAACTACAAAGCAAAGGAGATCACCCCCCCACCAAAAGATTTCCACTCAGTTACAAGATAGTGCATTTTCATAGTTCTCAGCATTGCCATGTTGCCACGGGAAACTGAATTTGTAATTGACACTGATATTTTGTAATGAACAATATGGCACCACACATTTATTCCTAAAATTATTTTAGAACTTTTAAATTGTGGCTGCTATCTGAAAGGCCTTAGGACATGGTAAACACAGGCAAGATTATCCAGGGTTCAATGTGTGAGATGTTTTACTTAACTCTAAGTAATTTAATTGAAGTCAATAAATCTAAATAGCCTACCCTGTGCCTGCAACATTCTAGGCAATGGATGAAGATTAAAATTTGCATAAGATGGACTTGTATATTTAGAAACATACATTGGAAAAACATTTGAGCTCAAACTCAGTGTTCTGTGACAACTTACAGGGTGGGTAATGGTGAGAGGTGGGAGGAAGGTTCAAGAGGGAGGAGACACATGTATATTAATGGCTGATTCCTATTGAGGTACGGCAGAGATTAACACTATTGTAAAGCAGTTATCCCCAAGTAAAAATAATGAGTAATCATGTCAATGTATGGCAAAACCAACACAATAGAATAAAGAAAATTAAAAAAAAGTGATATGCAAAAACAGAGGACTGCATACCCCAGATATAATGTGTTTTCTCAATCATAAAATAGCTTTCCTGTTAGTATACATACAGACTACCCCAAAAGGATATAATCATTCTAAATAATCATTTAGTGCTTATTACCAAACATACTTATTGAACTTATCGTTCAATATACTTATTAACTGATGTAAGTATCTTTAATCCTCAAGAAAACTCTAAAAATAAGGACTATTACTATCTCTGCTTCAGAAAGATGGAAAGCAAGGCAAAAAAGTGAATAAAAGGCTTGGTGTCACACAGTTAAGGGATCAAGTACAGTGTCTGTGAGCTTACCCTTTGTTCTTTGCTGTATGGCTGTCTGACAATGTGCTGTTTCCAGCTACGGAACAGGAAATTGTTGTCTATTTCAGTTCAGTCCCTCAGTCGTGTCCAACTTTTTGCGACCCCATGGACTGCAGCACCCAGGCCTCCCTGTCCATCATCAACTCCTGGAGCTTGCTCAAACTCATGTTCATCGAGTTGGTGCTGCCATCCAATCATGTCATCCTCTATTGTCCCCTTCTCCTCCTGCCTTCAATCTTTCCCAGCATCAGGGTCTTTTCCAATGAGTCAGTTATTCGCATCAGGTGGTCAAGGTATGGAGCTTAAGGTTCAGCATCAGTCCTTCCACTGGATATTCAGGACTGATTTCCTTTAGAATTGACTGGTTGGATCTCTCAAGAGTTCAAGGGACTTTCAAGAATCTTTTCCAAAACCACAGTTTAAAAGCATCAGTTCTTCAGTGCCCAGCTTTCTTTATGGTCCAACTCTCAGATCCATACATGACTCACAGAAAAACATAGCTTTGACTACAAGGACCTTTGTCGGCAAAGTAATGGTTCTGCTTTTTAATATGCTGTCTATGTTGGTCATAGCTTTTCTTCCAAGGAGCAAGCATCTTTTAATTTCATGACTGCAGTCACTATCTGCAGTGATTTTTGAGCCCAAGAAAAAGTGAAATTAAAAATCGCTCAGTTGTGTCCAACTCTTTGTGACTACATGGACTATACTGTCCAAGAGATTCTCCAGGCCAGGTTACTGAAGTGGGTAGCCTTTCTCTTCTCCAGGGGATCGTCCCAACCCAGAAATAGAAACCAGGTGTCCCACATTGTAGGCAGATTCTTTACCAGCTAAGCCACATGGAAGTCCAAGAAAATAAAGTCGATTACTGTTTCCACTGTTTTCCAATCTATTTGCCATGAAGTGATGGGACCAGATGTCATGATCTTAGGTTTCTGAATGTTGAGTTTTAAGCCAGCTTTTTCACTCTCTTCTTTCACTTTCATCAAGAGGCTCTTTAGTTCCTCTTTGCTTCTGCCATAAGGGTGGTGTCATCTGCATATCTGAGGTTATTGATATTTCTCCCAGCAATCTTGATTCCATCTTGTGCTTCATTTACCCCCCGTTTCCCATGATGTACTCTGCATATCAGTTAAATAAGCAGGGTGACAAGATACAGCCTTGACATACTCCCTTTCCTACTTGGAACAAGCTTGTTGTTCTATGTCCAGTTCTAACTGCTGCTTCCTGAATGGCATACATATTTCTCAGGAGGCAGATCAGATGGTCTAGTATGCCCATCTCTTTCATAATTTTCCACAGTTTATTGTGATCCACACAGTCAAAGGCTTTGGCATAGTTAATAAAGCAGAACTAGATGTTTTTCTGGAACTCCTGCTCTTTTAATGATCCAATGGATGTTGGCAATTTGATCTCTGGTTCCTCTGCCTTTTCTAAAACCAGCTTGAACATCTGGAAGTTCATGGTTCACGTATTGCTAAAGCCTGGCTTGGAGAATTTTGAGCATTACTTTACTAGCGTGTGAGATGAGTGCAACTGTGCAGTAGTTTGAACATTCTTTGGCACTGCCTTTCTTTGGGATTGGAATGAAAGCTGACCTTTTCCAGTCCTGTGGCCACTGCTAAGTTTTCCAAATTTGCTGACATATTGAGTGTAGCACTTTCATAGCATCATCCATAACTTTATTTGTAGTGATACTTCCTAAGGCCCACCTGAGTTCACATTCCAGGATGTGTGGCTCTAGGTGAGTGATCACACTATCATGGATTTCTGGGTCATGAAGATATCTTTTGTATAGTTCTTCTGTGCATTCTTGCCACCTCTTCTTAGTATCTTCTCTTTCTGTTAGGTCCATGTTTTTCTGTCTTTTATTGTGCCCATCTCTGCATGAAATGTTCCCTTGGTTATCTCTAATTTTCTTGAAGAGATCTCTATTCTTTCCCATCTATTGTTTTCCTGTATTTCTTTGCATTGATCATTGAGAAAGGCTTTATCTCTCCTTGCTCTTCCTTGGAACTCTGCATTCACATGGGTATATCTTTCCTTTTCTCCTTTGCCTTTCACTCCTCTTCTTTCCTCAGCTATTTGTAAGGCCTCCTCAGAAAACCATTTTGCCTTTCTTGATTTCTTTTTGTTGAGGATGGTCTTTGTGTCTGACTTCCATACAGTGTCATGAACCTCTGTCTATAGTTCTTCAGGTACTCTATCAGATCTAATCCATTGAATCTATTGTCAGTTCCACTGTATAATCATAAGGGATTTGATTTAGGTCATACTGGAATTGTCTAGTGGTTTTCCCTATTTTATTCGATTTAAGTCTGAATTTTGCAATAAGCAGCTCATGACCTGAGCCACTGTCAGCACCCAGTCTTGTTTTGCTGACTGTATAGAACTTCTCTATCTTCAGCTGCAAATAATATAATCAATCTGATTCTGGTATTGACCACCGGGTGACATCCATGTGTAGCGTTATCTCTTGTGTTGTTGGAAGAGTGTTCTTGTTATATTCAGTGTGTTCTCTTGGCAAAACTCTGTTAACCTTGTCCCTGCTCCATTCTGTACTCCAACACCAAACTTGCCTGTTACTCCAGATAGCTCTTGAATTTCTACTTTTGCATTCCAGTCCCCTATGATGCAAAGGACATCTTTTTTTGGTGTTAGTTCTAGCAGGTCTTATAAGTCTTCATAGAACCTTTCAATTTCAGCTTCTTCAGCTTTACTGATTGGGACATAGACTTGGATTACCATGATATTAAATGGTTTACCTTGGAAACAAACAGAGATCATTCTGTCATTTTTGAGACAGCACCCAAGTACTGCATTTTGGACTCTTTTGTTGATCACGAGGCCTATTCTATTCCTTCTAAGGTATTCTTGCTCACAGTAGTAGATATAATGGTCATCTGAATTAAGGCCACCCATTCCAGTCCATTTTAGTTCACCGATTCCTAAAATGTCGATGTTCACTCTTGCCATCTCCTATTTGACCACTTCCAGTTTACCTTGATTCATTAATCTAGAATTCTAGGTTCCTATGCAATATTGTTCTTACAGCATTAGACTTTACTTCCATCACCAATCACATCCACAACTGGGCATGTTTTCACTTTGGCTCCATCCCTTCATTCTTTCTGGAGTTATTTCTCCACTTTTCTCCAGTAGCATATTGGGCACCTACCAACCTGGGGAGTTCATCTTTCAGTGTCCTATCTTTTTGCCTTTTCATACTGTTTGTGGGATTCTCAAGGGAAGAATACTGAAGTGGTTTTCCATTCCCTTCTCGAGTGGACCATCAGTCAGTTCAGTTCAGTTCCGTCGCTCAGTCATGTCTGATTCTTTGCGACCCTCAACTATTTCAAATAGTGGACCATATTTTGTCATAATTCTCCTCCATGACCCATTTGTCTTGGGTGGTTCTACATGGCATGGCTTATAGTTTCATTGAGTTAAATAAGGTTGTGACCCATGTCATCAGTTTAATTAGTTTCTGTGACTGTGGTTTTCATTGTCTCTGTCCTCTTGGATAAGGATAAGAGGCTTTTGGAAGCTTCCTGATGGGAGAGACTGACTTTGGAGTAAATGGTCTTGTTCTAATGGATGGGGCCATGCTCAGTAAATCTTTAATCCAATTTTCTATTGATGTGCAGGGCTGTGTTCCCTCCTGTTGTTTGGCCTGAGGCCAAACTATGGTAGGCTAATGAAGGTAATGGTGACCTCCTTCAAAAAGATTTGTGCATACATTCTTGTATTTGGTGCCCCTGACTCCCTAGCAGACCACTGTCGACCCACACCTCTGCCAGAGCCTTCTGGACACTCAGCAGGAAGTCTGGCTCAGTCTCTTATGGGGACCCTGCTTCTTCTTCCTGGCTCCTGGTGTGCATGAGGTTTGTTTGTGCCCTCTAAGAGTCTATTTCCCCAGTCGTATGGAAGCTCTGTAATCAAATTCCACTGGTCTCCAAAGTCAAATTCCCTGGGGGTTCTCAGTCCCTTTGCTGGATACCAAGGTTGAGAAATCTGTGTGGGGTCCTAGACCTTTCTTACCAGTGTGAGAATTTCTTTGGTGTAACTGTTTTGCAGTTTGTGGGTCATTTGCTCTGTGGCTCTGTGGTGGGGCTAATAGTGACCTTCTCCAAGAGGGCTTTTGCCACATGCTGCGTGATCCAGGTCTGCTGCACCCAGAGCCCCTGTCCCTGTGGCAGGCCACTACTGACCTGTGTCTCCACAGGAGACCCTCAAACACTCAAAGGCAAGTCTGGCTCAGTCTCTGTGGGCTATCTGGTTCCTGGTGCACACAGGTTTGGTTTGAGTCCTCCAAATGTCTCTGCTGGATATGGGGTTTGATTCAAAATGTGATTTTGCCCTTCCTACCCTCTTGTTGGGGCTTCTCCTTTGCCTCTGAACATGGGTATACTTTTTTTGGCAGGATCTAATATTCTCCTGTCAATGGTTGTTCAGCAGTGGGTGCGCTTTTGGAGTCCTCATAGAAGAAGATGAGTGTAAGTCCTTCTACTCTGCTATCTTTGTATCAGGGCAGGGCCACTTTAGATTTATAAACTTTTTAACCTCTTTTAAATTTATAGGGATGATGTTTTTATGTGAATCAGTAAAGATAAATGCAAATCGTTCAATTTTTGAGATTTTTTGGGCAATTAGAGTGTTTGAGATATGAAGTAATATATAGTTGAGGGGAAAAAAACAGTATTGGAGACAATGTGTATTGTTGATGAGAATCACAGAAGTCACAAAAATGCTAACATAGTTTCCCTGGGGTTGTGAACTTCCAAGTGTCTGAAACAGTTAACTTATTTGACTTCCTGATGACAAAAGAAACTTCACATAAAACACAGCAGGAAATTAAATATTTTACCTTGAGTCATCACTTCATCATCCCAATGTTTTTCTATGTAAGAACTGTTAATATTTAAACTATGCACAGTCTCTTTTAATTCTTTTTATTTGTTTTTAATGCAATGTGTGTGTGTGTGTGTGTGTGTGCACAGTTATGTCTGACTTTTTGCAACCCACGGATTGTAGCCCTCCAGGCTCCTCTGTCCATGGGATTCTCCAGGCAATAATACTGGAGAGGGTTGCCATTTCCTCCTCCAGGAGATCTTCCCAATGCCAGGGATAGAACCCGTGTCTCCAGCATCACCTGCATTGGCAGGATTCTTTACCTCTGTGACACCACAAATCAAAACTAATATTTAGTTTTCAAACTCCTTTGTTAGAATAACTTAGCATGTCTCTCTAGAAATAGATAGTGCATTCTATTGTATGTGGAGAGGAGTGGAATGTGGTTAATCAACTTGGTGATTACATCATCATTTGGATAATATTATGCAATTTCTTGTAAGATTAATCAGTTAAATATAGTCTTTTTTATAATGGGCTTGATAGATTAAAATAGCTCATTATTTTCCTTAATGTGACAACTTAAACAATTCATTAGCAAGAATATATTCATTATTTCTCAAAGTCTTATAATATTTTTATAATTGAGTTGTGCTTATCTTTTTGTAGAATTACATTTCTTATAACTTCAATAATTATCCATAGTATTTGCATATATTAGAGACATTTTTGAATATATATGTATGTGTGTGTCTACCATAACAATCACGAAATGATCAGATTTGTTATTTTAAACCCAAACCCAGACTGTATATGGCCTCTTTAATTAAAAATAAAATTGATTTAACCTCTTCATCTTTCAGATGATCACATGGGAATGTAAATAAAATAATTCACAGTAATTTCTATATAGTCTTCCTTACTAGATTTTATATCTTTGCGTAGAGATATTCTACTCCACCACACTGAGTTGATTAAAACTGTTTCCTGACTTTTAAATGTTCTTACTGAAACAGAAGTCAGGAGAAAGAGAGATCATGATTGAATTTTGAACAAACCCAGTATGCAAATGTAGATTGATATTCTGTCTGGCTATGAAATTGGAACAGAATAATGAAAATTTGATCTCTTTGCCGTCCAAGGGATTCTCAAGTCTTCACCAGCACCACAATTTGAAAGCATCATTTCTTTAGGATTCAGTCTTCTCATGGTCCAGCTCTCACATCCATACATAATTACTGGAAAAACCATAGTCTTGACTAGACGGACCTTTGTTGGCAAAGTAATATCTCTGCTTTTTAATATGCTGTCTGAGTTGGTCATAACTTTTCTTCCAAGGAGTGTCTTTTAATTTCATGACTGCAGTCACCATTTCCAGTGATTTTGGAGTGCCCAAAATAAAGTCTTTCACTCTTTCCACTGTTTCCCCATCTATTTGCCATGAAGTGATAGGACCAGATGCCATGATCTTAGTTTTCTGAATGTTGAGCTTTAAGCCAACTTTTTCACCCTCCTTTCACTTTCATCACTATGGAGAACAGTGTGGAGATTCCTTAAAAAACTGGAAATAGAACTGCCATATGACCCAGCAATCCCACTGCTGGGCATACACACCGAGGAAACCAGAATTGAAAGAGACACGTGTACCCCAATGTTCATTGCCACACTGTTTACAATAGCCAGGACATGGAAGCAACCTAGATGTCCATCAGCAGACGAATGGGTAAGAAAGCTACGGTACATATACACAGTAGAATATTACTCATCCATTAAAAGAATACATTTGAATCAGTTCTACTGAGGTGGAAAAAACTGGAGCCTGTTATACAGAGTCAAGTAAGCCAGAAGGAAAAACAACAATACAGTATACTAACACATATATATGGAATTTAGATATGATAACCCTGTATGTGAGACAGCAGAAGAGAGGCAGATGTATAGAACAGTCTTTTGGACTCTATGGGAGAGGGCAAGGGTGGGATGATGTGAGATAATAGCATTGAAACATGTAAATTATCATATGTGAAATGAATCGCCAGCCCAGGATTGATGCATGATACAGGGTGCTCAGGGCTGATGCACCAGGATGACCCAGAGGGATGGAATCGGGAGGGAGGTGGGAGGAGGGTTCTGGAAGGGAAACACATGTATACCCGTGGTGGATTCATTTCAGTGTATGGCAAAATCAACACAATAATGTAAATAAATAAAAATAAAAAAAATAGTTTTTTAGGGATTATAGTATACATCTTAATTTATCACAATCTACTTCAGATTAATACTAATTAAATTCTACAAATGTTGCCTCAATAACAAAAAAAGAAGCTCTTTAGTTCTTCTTCCTTTCTGCCATAAGGGTGGTAACATCTGCATATCTGAGGTTATTGATATTTCTCCTAGCAATCTTGATCCCAGCTTGTGCTTCATCCAGCCCAGCATTTCTCATGATGTACTCTGCATATAAGTAAAATAAGCAGGTTGATAATATACAGCCTTGACGTACTCCTTTCCCTATTTGGAAGCAGTCTGTTGTTCCATTTAAGATTCTAACCATTGCTTCTTGACTTACATACATGTTTATCAGGAGGCAGGTCAGGTGGTCTGGTATTCCCATCACTTTAAGGATTTTCCATGGTTTGTATGATCCACACAGCCATGGGCTTTAGCATAGTCAATGAAGCAGAAGTAGATGTTTTTTCTGGAACTCTCTTGATTTTTCTATGATCCAATGGATGTTGGCAATTTGATCTCTGGTTCCTCTGCCTTTTCTAAAACCAGCTTGAACATCTGGACGTTCTCAGTTCATGTACCGCTGAAGCCTAGCTTGATGGATTTTGAACATTACCTTACTAGCATGTGAAATGAATGCAATTGTGTAGTTCAAACATTCTTTGGCACTGCACTTTTTTGGAACTGGAATGAAAACTGACCTATTCCAGTCCTGTAGCCACTGCTGAGTTTTCCAAATTTGCTGGCATATTGAGTGTAGCACTTTAACAGCATCATCTTTTAGGATTTGAAATAGCTTATCTGGAATTCCATCTTCTCTATTAGCTTTGTTTGTAGTAATGCTTCCTAAGACCCCATGACTTCAATCAATCCTAAGGGAAATAAACCCTGAATATTCATTAGAAGAACTGATGCTAAAGCTGAAATTGAAATACTTTGGCCACCTGATGAGAAAAATTGACTCAGTGGAAGAGACCCTGATGCTGGGACAGATTGAGGACAAGAGGAAAAGGGGGCAGCAGAGGATGAGATGCTTCAATAGCATCATTGCCACAATGGACATAAGACTGAGCAATCTCCGGGAGATAGTGAAGGACAGGAAAGCCTTGGGTGCTTCAGTCCATGGGATCACAAAGAGTTGGACACGACTTAGTAACTGAACAAAAACAACAATGGCAATTTAAAAAAGCATATGCAAAGCAGAACTGAAGAAGGCAACTGAAAAATATTGCCAGGGATAGAATGACCTGGAAAAATTGCTCCTGGGGACTTGCACTCCCTCTGCAGACACCCAGAATGAGTCCGTAGGGTAAACAATTTCATTTCAATAAAACACTTGTTTTATCAGACAACAACTAAATGTATGGCATAATTACTCTGCAAAGGAGAGTAATATGCTCCCATAATTTTTGTAAAGAACTGATTGCTGTTGAAGGTTTGTTCTCCTGACAGTAACCTGTGACATCCATCTTGATAATTGACAAGATAACAGATGGTATTTCTTGAAGGACACATTCAAATTAAAGCCTACTTCAGAGAGAAGCAACTTTATTCCTCTGTTATCATGGGGATTGAGAAAACATTTTTAATTTTATGGTTTTTATAAGTTAATGAGATCTCTAGAGTAGTCACCTGGTTATTGGAAAAAGCCATGAACATTCTTTCATTTTCAGACTACACCATTTATTTTAAAAGTAACTATAACTACACTATAAGATAGTGTCAGTTGGGCAATGTTATATTTTAGAGTTGATTCCTACTGTGACATTAAGCTAAAAATATTAGAGCTATTCTCCAGGTTTTCTACATATTACCTGAACAGAAACTTACATTTTAATGCAGACCCTCATTTTTAAAATGAGATTATAGGACAATTTCTGCAATATCTGACTGTGCATTTAGAGTAAGTTACTATCTCTACAAAGTTGGAATCATATAGAATTATGCTAATGTTATAGTAATGTAGGTTTGTAGTATATTGCTTATAAGTGGGACTTTTTCATTTAATACAGTGAATATTTCTCATGCCATTGAAACATATTTCTCATGTACTGCAAAATAAAGTATTTGATGGATGTGTAGAATGCCATCATAAGGTACTATTGACGTCCACACTGTTGACTTTTTTCTGTTTTATCAGAATTTCTGTTGATAATTCAGTACACCTCCTAATGTAAGTTCTCTCCTTTATTAAAGGGTTAGACACCTTGGAACTATGCTTCCCCAAATCCCTGATAACAGGTTTCCACATTAGATTCTGTCAACAAGAGTCATGGTCCGCATTTAGAAGGTAGAGAACAGAAATCATTACTGCTCTTGTGTCTGCAGGGGACACATATTCACCCACTTCCTTGTAAGGAGTAATCTCACCTCTAGCAGTTATCTATAATTCCCTGATTTCTAGCTTTCTGAAAGAAGCAGTAATTTCTCTCACCTTTGTTCTCCCAGTCATCCCAATGATTTTGTAAATCTGATTCCTTGTATTTCATTCTGTTTAGAATATGAAAAGAGGTGTTTCTGGTCTTCTGAGAGAATGTGGACAGAAATAGTCATGCCTAAGTAACCTTCCCCACATTAATGTCATTGCATATGAAAATGAAAGGGTTAGTCACTCAGTCATGTCCGACTCTTTGTGACTCCACAGACTGTGGCATGCCAGGTTTCTCTGTCCATAGAATTCAGGCAAGAATACTGGAGTGGGTAGCCATTCCCTTCTCCAGGGGATCTTCCCAACCCAAGGATTGAACTCAAGTCTCCAGCATTCCAGGTGGATTATTTACTGTCTGAGCTACTAGGGAAGCCCATCATTTTATACAGTTTTTAAAAAGTTTTTGCTAGTTTAGTATCTTAAAACATGACAATATATTTATTGATTTATTTCATGGTGGAGAGATTACCAGTATTTTCTTACTTTGCAGTTTCTATTATTTGCTTCATACAGAATGAAAGTATCTTAATTCAAAACTCAATAGATATTTATTAAGATAAATTTATTTCCTACTTTCTTTGTAGAAACATCCTTGATCTGTTTGATACTTTCTCTGAAAAATTGAGTTAAAGATCTAAATTTAACTTCACTTTCATAGTAAAAGACACATTTTCCAGGATCATATATTGAATAATTTCCTCCCCTATAATTTAAATGCAATATTTATAAACAAATATTTTTGGACTCCAATTTGTTTCAGTGATAATTTTCCATTCTTGCTTCAAGTACTCATTGCTTTATGCACTGAATATTTAAGTAGATTTTAATGTATATTAGTATTGGCTGTTTTCTTTTTTTTCTTTCAGAGTAATCTGGTCATCTTAATAATTGTTCTTCCAGATTGATTATAGAATCACTTTAGTTTAAAAAATCTTCTTGAAGTGTTTATAATATTTTATTTTATAGAAAGTAAAAAAAAAAGAAAGTAAAGAGCTTTACACCATATACCTCTATGACACAACTTTTCTCATATTTTTTTAAGCTATATTTTATACCTTTAGGTAAACTGAGATTTTTCTTGTCAATATATTGTCACATCTCCTTCCTTCTTACAATTAACCTCAGATTTAGTTTATCATATTGTGCAGTCATGAACAATACTTAGTTGCTTTTTATTCTAGTTAATAATTAATAGGAGAGCATAGTAGGGGAATGCTTGCAATAACACTGTAATTAGCAGTTTTATTTATGTATAAATATGATGTGTGTATTTGAGCTTTTATATCACTTAAATTTTACTTCTGTTTTCTAATTTTTCCTGTATGTAGGACTATGTTGATACTGATGATAATATAAATACAAAATCAAACATTTTAAAGCATTTAGTTTAATGTAATTTAAAATCTTATGAGGAATTTATATTACATGGTCTTCGCAGGTGGCTCAGTGGTAAAGAATCTGCCTGTCAATGCAGGAGACATGGGTTCAGTCCCTGGGTTGGGAAGATCCCCTGGAGGAGAAAATGGCAACCCACTCCAGTATTCCTGACTGGGAAATCCCATGGACAGAGGAGCCTGACGGGCTACAGTCCATGGGGTTGCAAAAGAGTTGGATATGGCTTAGCGACTAAACAACAAAGAGTATGATAGCACTGTTCTGGAAAATTTTTTGAGTTATACTCAAAGTATCTCTTCAGAGATATAATTAGACAATTATAATAGTTTTAAAAATTATATAATAATACTGTTATTTTTCTAATTGCATTGACTTAAAATTCTGAAATTATGGGTTATGGAATTCTTTTAATAGGAATAGCTCTATTTCACCATTTAGCATGTATTATTGATTTCAGATTGGTATTCTTTTTTCATGTTGTAAACATAAAATTGAATCCTAGGTTACTAAAAATTTTATTCAAGAATGGGTACTAAATTTTTCAAATTTTCATATCAATGTAAGCATTTTTACATGATTTTTACAATGTAAGTATTTTTTACATAATTTTATCTATTAATATGATGCATTATAGTATGTCTGTATACAATTTGAATTGATTTTGTTTGCCTTTTTTCTATCTTTGAACGTGTAAGTTTGGCTTAAAGCTTTTACTTTGGTAGACAATTCTTATCAGGTGTGAGAGTCAGTTACGGAGTATTTGAACATAAAGAGGATTTCTTTTTTTTTCATATTTTACTATTATTTGGAAAGGTATGTATAGTAAATGATTTATCCTTTCCTTGAAAGATTGACAAAACTTCCCAGTAAACGTTCAGGGTCTCGCTTATACCTCTTGGAGGATCTAAATATTTTGGATCTATGGCTATTAGATAGAGATTTTACCTTTCTCAGTCTATATTTTAGTCTGTTTTAGAGGTCTATATTCCCTTCAAAATAATCAATATTACCAATTTTCATATTTCTTTTTTATAATCATGAATGCTATTCTCTTACAATTTTCATTTTCTCATGTCTTAAATTATGTCTCCTTTTTCCTTTCAATTTATATTTCATGTTCTTTTCTTACTACTTTTGGTTGTTTGGATTTCTTCTATTTTAAAAACACGCTAGCCAGGTGTTGGGACTATTTTACTATTTTCTGAGATCATCTGTTATGAGTATTAATTTCATTTTTCTGTCTTTTAATTCATTAATTTATGCCTTCATTATTTCCTCTTTCCTGCTATCTTGGAATTTTTCCTACCTCATTTAATCAAATATTCATTGTTTAGTCTTTCTTCTAATAATAGTGCACATATTTATGGTTAGAAATTAACTGATAGATACATATATGTTAGCATTCAATACAGAGTTCATTTATTCTGCTGTGTAGGCTCTACGTCATCACTTCTTGCTTCTTTTCTGTTACTATATGTTCTAAGTTTTGCTACAATGGGAGTATTTTGTTTTCATTCTTTTTCTAATATATTACTTTACAGGCACCATATTATGTCTTTTTTCATCATCTCTTTCCCTCTATAAATGCAATTAAAACAATTTAAAAAATAATATGACACTGTATATCTTGCTAAATTGTAACAATGAAATGGAGGCTCCGTGTTTTGCTTTGCACTGATCTCTTCCCCTTCACCTCATTCCTACCCAGATTAGAGGGTTAGTGAGGTTGTTATCATTTATCAACGCATTAATTCCAAGCAATACTACTGTTGAGGGTGTCAGAAGGTTATACAATCCTACAATTGTCTTCTCCACCTGTGCCTGAGCACTGGGGAAGCTTTCTTCTAACCATGATCAATGCAGGAGAAAAATGTGTTATTAATGATCTCTTTAGACAGTGTGATAGCAGAAACCAAGGTTAAATATGTCTTAGGAATATGATATATAATTAAGAGAATAAAAAGGCATGGCAACTTACTCCATTATTCTCTCCTGAAGAATTCCATGGACAGAGGAGCCTTGTGGACTACAGTCCATGGAATCACAAAGAGTTGGACATGACTGAGTGACTAGCGCTTTTCATATGTTAACCCCAACCTCCTAATTATTCCTCCTTCCTCTTTCCCCATTGGTAACTATGAGTTGGCTTTCAGAGTCTGTGGGTCTATTTCTGTTTTATAAATGAGTTCATTTGTATCTTTATTTCTAAAATTCCACATATAAGTGATACACAATATTGTATTTCTCTGTCTGGCTTACTCAATTTTGTATCATCTCTAGATCCATCCTCATCACTGCAAATGGCATTATTTCATTTTCTTTTTTTATGGCCAAGCAGCATTCCATATACGCCACATCTTTTTTATACGTCCATCTGATTAAGCTTTCCCCATGTTTTGGCTGTTGTAAACAGCGCTGCTACAAGTATCTCACCGCATCAGTTTTGTCTAGATTCATACCCAGGGGTGGGATTGCAGGATTATATGACAACTCTATTTTTAATTTTTAAAGGAATCTCTATACTGTTTTCCACAGTGGTTGTACAAATTCACATTTCTACCAACACTGTAGGAGGGTTCTTTGTATCTACATCCTCTCCAGCATCAACTGGCTGCAGACTTTTGGATGATGGCCACTCTGACTGAAGTGAGGTGATACCTCATTGTAGTTCTGACTTGCATTTCTCATATAATCGGTGATGCTGAGCATATTTCCATGGGCCTCCTGTTCATCTGTATGACTTCTTTGGAGAAATGTCTACTTAGGTCTTTTGCCCATTTTTTGATTTTTTAAAAATTTTATTGAGCTGTATGAGCTGTTAACATACTTTCAAAATTGATCACTTATTGGATGCATCATTTGCAGCTATTTTGTTTATGTTTTCCTTTGGTGTACAAAAACTGCCAAGTTTAATTATGCCCATTTGTTTATTTATTTCCATTACTCTAGTAGATGAATTCAAAAATACATTGTGGTGGTTTATGTCAAAGAGTGCTCTGCCCAGGTTTTCGTCTAGAATTTTTATAGTATCTGGTCTTACATTTAAGGCCTTTAGTCCATTGTGAGTTTATTTTTGTGTATGGTGTTAGAGAATGTTCTCATTTCATTCTTTAGATGTAGCTATCTGGTTTTTACAGCACCACTTATTGAAGGCATTGTCTTTTCTTCACTGTATGTCCTCTCCTCATTTATTATAGACGAATTGGTCCTAGGTGTGTGTGTTATATTTCTGGACATTCTATTCTGTTCCATTGATCTATATAGCTGTTTCTGTGCTAGTACTCTACTGTTTTGGTGACTGTAGCTTTGCAGTATAGCCTAAAGTCAGGGATTCTGATTCTTCCAGCTCTGTTCTTTTTCGATATTGCTTTGGCTATTCAGGGTCTTCTGTATGTCCATACACATTTAACATTTTTTTGTTCTAGTTATGTGGAAAATGCCATTAGGAATTTGACTTGAGGAAATTTGTGAGTGTGTATTCAGCCATGTCTGACCTTTGTGACCCCACAGACCTGCCAGGCTCCTCTATCAGTGGAATTCTCCAGGCAGGAATACTCAAGTGTGTAGCCATTCTCTTCTCTGGGGGACCTTCCTGACCCAGGGATCAGACCCAGGGATCAAACCCAGGTCTCTTGCATTGCACACAGATTCTTTACCATCTGAGTCAGCAGAGAATCCATTGATAGAGGTTGTATTGAGTCTTTAGATTGCCTTGGATAGTACAGTCATTTTAACAATATCGATTCTTCCTAATCAAGAACATGGGATACCTTTTCATCTGTGTTTATCATTTTAGATTTCTTTCATCTGTGTCTTCTACTTTTCAGAGTACAGGTTTTTTGTCTCCTTAGAGGCTTACTCCTAGGTGTTTTATTTTTTTTTTGATATGATTGGAAATTGGATTGTTTCCTTAATTTCTTTTTCTGATATTTCATTGTTTGTGTATAGGAATGCAACCAATTTCTCTGCATTAGTATTGTATCCTAAAACTTTACCAAATTCATGGATGAACTCTAGTTTTCTGGTAGTGACTTTAGGATTTTCAGTGTATCAGTTCAGTTCAGTCACTCAGTCATGTTCAACTCTTTGCGACCCCATGGACTGCAGCACGCCAGGTCTCCCTGTCCATCACCAAAACCCATGTCCATGGGAGTTTACCAAAATCCATGTCCATTGAGTCGGTGATGTCATCCAACCATCTCATCCTCTGTCATCCCCTTCTCCTCCTGACCTCAATCTTTCCCAACATCAGGGTCTTTTCAATTGAGTCAACTCTTCACATCAGGTGGCCAAAGTACTGGAGTTTCATCTTCAACATGAGTTCTTCCAGTGAATACCCAGGGCTGATCTCCTTTAGGATGGACTGGTTGGATCTCCTTGCAGTCCAAGGGACTCTCAAGAGTCTTCTCTAACACCACAGTTCAAAAGCATCAATTGTTCAGTGCACAGCTTTCTTTACAGTCCAACTCTTATATCCATACACGACTAATGGAAAAACCATAGCCTTGACTAGATGGACCTTTGTTGGCAAAGTAATGTCTCTGCTTTTTAAGGCACTTTCTGCCATAAGGGTGGTGTCATCTGCAGATCAGAGGTTATTGATACTTTTCCCCACAATCTTGATTCCAGCCCAGCATTTCTCATGATGTACACTGCACATAAGTTAAATAAGCAGGGTGACAAAATGCTGTCTAGGTTGATCATAACTATCCTTCCAAGGAGCAAGCATCTTTTTATTTCATGGCTGCCGTCACCATCCACAGTGATTTTGGAGCCCAAAAAAATAAAAGTCAGCCACTGTTTCCACTATTTCCCCATCTATTTGACATGAAGTGATGGGACCGGATGCCATGATCTTAGTTTTCTGGATGTTGAGCTTTAAGCCAACTTTTTCACTCTCCTTTCACTTTCATCAAGAGGCTCTTTAGTTCTTCACTTTCTGCCATAAGGGTGGTGTCATCTGCCTATCTGAGGTTATTGATATTTCTCCCAGCAATCTTGATTCCAGCTTGGGCTTTGTCCAGCCCAGCGTTTCTCATGATGTACTCTGCATATAAGTTAAATAAGCAGGTGGACAATATATAGCCTTGACGTACTCCTTTTCCTATTTGGAACCAGTCTGTTGTTCCATGTCCAGTTCTAACTGTTGCTTCCTAACCTGCATACAGGTTTCTTAGGAAGCAGGTCAGGTGGTCTGGTACACCCATCTGTTTCAGAATTTTCCAGTTTATTGTGATCCACATATTCAAAGGCTTTGGCATAGTCATTAAGGCAGAAATAGATGTTTTTCTGGAACTCTCTTTTTTTTTTTTAATGATACATTGGTTGTTGGCAATTTGACCTCTGGTTCCTCTGCCTTTTCTAAAACCAGCTTGAACATCTAGAAGTTCATGGTTCACGTATTGCTAAAGCCTGGCTTGGAGAATTTTGAGCATTACTTTGCTAGTGTGTCAGATTAGTGCAATTGTGTGGTAGTTTGAACATTCTTTGGCATTGCCTTTCTTTGGGATTGGAATGAAAACTGACCTTTCCCAGTCCTGTGGCCACTGCTGAGTTTTTCAAATTTGCTGGCATAATGAGTACAGCACTTCCATAGCATCATCTTTTAGGATTTGAAAGCTCAACTGGAATTCTATCACCTCCAGTAGCTTTGTTCGTAGTGATGCTTCCTAAGGCCCACTTGATTTTGCATTCCAGGATGTCTGGCTCTAGGTGAGTGATCGCACCATCCTGATTATCTGGGTAGTGAAGATCTTTTTTGTACAGCTCTTCTGTGTCTTCTTGCCCCTCTTCTTAATAGCTTCTGCTTCTGTTAGGTCCATCCAATTTCTGTCCTTTATTGTGCCCATCTTTGCATGAAATATTCATTTAATATCTCTAATTTTCTTGAAGAGATCTCTAGACTTTTCCATTCTATTATTTTCCTCTGTCTCTTTGCACTGATCACTGAGGAAGGCTTTCTTATCTCTCCTTGCTATTCTTTGCAACTCTGCATTCAAATTGGTGTATCTTTCGTTTTCTCCTTTGCTTTTTGCTTTACTATGTATAGTATTATGTCATCTGGAGGAAATGACAACCCACTCCAGTATTCTTGTCTGGAGAATTCCATTCCCATGAAGAGAGGAGGTTGGTATGCTACAGTCCATAGGGTCACAAAGAGTCGGACACAGTTCAAGTGACTTATCACGCAGCCCACAAACAGTGACAGATTTAGCTCTTCTTTTTCAGTTTAGATTCTCTAATTCTTTTCCTTTTCTTTTTGCTTTGCCTAGAATTTGCAAACCTATGTTGAATAAAAGTGGTGAGAATGTGCATCCTTGTCTTATTCCTGATCTTAGAGATTGAAATGCTTTAGCTTTTTCTCCCTGAGTATGATAATAGCTATGGGCTTATCATATATGGACTTTATTATTTTGAGGTATGCTCACTCTGTGCCTACCTTCTGGAGATTTTTTTTAAATCATAAATGGTTGTTGAGCACAAAAGTAAAACAAATAAACAAATAAAAAAAAGTTACCATCATCCTCATCTTTTGAAGTGAAAATTTTATGCCTCCAAAATACCAGAAACTAACATAATTGGTGACTGGGACAGGACTAATTTATTTATGCTCTACACTGAGAGCATGTACAATAAAGCTTATAGAACCCAAAGAAGTGATTCAAGGAAGCAAAAAGCCTGTGACCCTCACAACACTGTCCCATACTCAGGCTAATGATTATTATCCTATTAGCTTTAGACGTCGGTTTCTGTTGAATGTAAAACACTGTGTTGAATAATCAAGCTTTAAGCCAGTATTTTTCTACCTTTTTAGGTCTATCTTTACTTTTCTAAAATATGCAAATATCAAAACATTCATGCAACCTCAGTTGAGAATGCTTCCATAATTCACATAGTTGAACACATCTTCACCACTCTAGATTTTTTTTTTGAACTTTATATTTTATTTAAAATAAAACTTAAGATGATCTTTCCCTCTTCCCACTGCAAGTGTGGAATTATCTTGTTGAATGTATTTTGTCAAATGTCCATTTTAACCATATCCCCCCGGACTCCTTAACAGACCCTTCCACACACACAGAGGGGGTGCCTACTAGGAGCTCCTCTCTGGAAGCCTGTTGTTTCTATGAGCACAGCAATGACCACCTTTTGTCTGGGACTTTTCCAGTCTATACTGTATTGTGAACAGCCTTGAAACACAAAGGTAGTGTGGCGTTTGCCCAAGCAGAGTGCATGTGTGTTTGTAGTCCACTCTAGCTAAGATGATGTCCCCTTGGGGGCAGTTGCTGGGCAGGTTTCGCTGTGGCCTTTCATAAAAGATCGGGGTTTCCTAAGCTTGGGACTCCCCTGCTGACATGTACCCTACTGTGTGGAAGCATCCTCTGGCCCCCGTGGTGCCATCATGTGGAAATTGCGGCTTAGGGTCCTGGGACTAATGCTGCCCCTCTGGCCACTCTGAATGTGTAATAAAGTGTCCTTTGTCTCTGACCCAGAAGCCAGGACTTTTGCCAGCATCCACAGAACTGTGGCAGGTTAGCTTGTTAGCTGACGAGCAGGAAACAATCCCAGGTCCCTCACGATGCCTGCTGTTGCTCTGTCAATCTGGGTTTTAAGATGCTTTCATTTAAATCGGTTTTCTTCTTTCTTCCTGAGTACTGGTGTGACTGGGGGAAACGGGCAGGGGGAGCTGGGGGAAGAAGCAGGTGGGCATAGAGTAAACCGGGTGCCAGAGGGGAAGGAAGCCAGGCACCAGTGGCGAGAACGGGCTCCAGAGAAGGTGGGGGATTAGGGCTCCAAACGCCAGCTCAGTCCACTTCACAGCTGAGCCTAGGGCCCACCTGCTGCCAGCCTGCCGCCTCAGCGTGGACCTCCTGAGGGCGGGTGTGGGTGATTAATCACACCTCACAAGCATAAACCAGACCTCTTAACATTTGCTTATATGAATTCTCTCGCAAATCCACTTCTTCAAATTAAAAATGAGACAACCATCTGTAACTAACTCCACATTTCCTAAGAGAATGAAACAGAAGTGAAGTGTTAGTCCCAGTCATGTCCAGTTGTTTCGACCCGATGGGCTGTGGCCCACCAGGCTCCTCTGTCCATGGGATTCTCCAGGCAAGAGTTCTGGAGTGGGTGCCGTTCTCTTCTCCAGGGGATCTTCCCCATCCAGGGACTGAACCCGAGTCTCCTGCATTGCAGGCTGATTCTTTACCATCTGTGCCACCAAGGAAGCCCAGGTAAATGCTTTTTAAAAAGAAAAAGAAAATGGCAACTACTTTTCTAACTTCTAAAAAGTAGCTTGTCTTCCCTAAATCTCAGTGTACTCTCTGCTCCCTTCAAGGCAGCATGTCAGCATAATTATAACAGACGAACTTCATGTCTCTAAAGACTCTCTGCATTCATCCTCAATCTCCGAGGAACTCATTTAGAGAGCAGTGGGGGGAAAAAAAAACAAAACCAAAACACTCAGTCTTGAAAAAAATATACTCTTCAATCAAAACTTAGAAATGGCCCTCACTGAAGCAAAAGTAAGTCATCTACAAAATAATCCTTTTACAACTTAGCAGGAGATTGCTGTGTTTGAATAATCATTAAATATGTTTGAAATGTAGTATACTATTTCAGCTTTCATGGTGTATTTCCTGAAACTGGAAGTTTACATTTCATAATACCTACCATTTGAGTTGAATTTATTAACATTTTCATGGGATACCATACTATGAGGGAATTTTAATACTTTCAATTATAGAGATTAATAGCCCTTATTCTCTGAGGGAAACTTTTATTTTACCCCATCTCATGGATGATGGTCTTCCCACGTGGCTCAGTGGTAAAGAATCCGCCTGCCAATTCAGGAGACACGGGTTCGAGCCCTGGGTCGGGAAGATCCCCCGGAGAAGGAAATGGCAACCCACTCCAGTATGCTTGCCTGGGAAATCCCATGGACCTGGTGAGCTACGGTTCATGGGGTTGCAAGAGTCAGACACAACTTAGCAGCTAAACACCACCACCATGACATGATGCTAAAACTTTGATAAGTTAGCCAGAGTGCGGTATTCCAGACTGCTGATCTTACTGGTTAAACGCTGGATCAGTTCTGATTAGTCAGAATTAATACTTTTCATTCATTTCATCTGTTAAATCTCTCAAAACGCTGCTATTGCGGCTTTTTGTTGCAATAAGTCTAAAGGAGTCTTTCCTTGGATGAATAAGGATGAATCCGTCTAAGTTCCATTACTCATATCATCACTATAAACACAGGGTTATCGGGCAGTGTGCAGCTGAGTTGCTTCCAGAGTATAAACTTGACATTCATTAAACAAAACAGCAGCATGGTGAAACCCACCAATTCCAGTTTGCTTCTTAAAGGGAAAAAAAAAAAAAAAGCTTCAATTAGGAGTGCTAGAGGGCTTCTCTGGTGGCTCACTGGTGAAGAATCTGCCTGTCAAAACAGGAGACATAGGTTTGATCCCTGATCTCGCAAGATCCCACATACCTGGGAGCAGCTAAGCCTGTGAGCCGCAACTACTGAGCCTGTGCCCTAGAGCCCAAGCTCCCAAACAAGAGAAGCCACCACGAAGACAAGCCTGCTCTCTGCAACTAGAGGAACGCCAATGCAGCAACGGAAGCCCAGCACAGCCAAGCCTAAATAAAATAAGAAAAAATGAATAATACTACTTTTGAAATGTTTAGCCATAGTATACTACATTTTCCAGTTTCTGAGGTGACTTTTGCTTAAATCTTTTTAAATAATTAAAAACTGCCTTTAAATGTCCTCAAATAATCCAAAGCTTCTTACTTTCTTTCATAGTTTATTTACAGTGTGTGTTCGTTTCTGTTGTTCAGCAAAGTGAACCAGTTACACATAATTCCCTCTCTTCTGGATTTCCTTCCCCTTTAGGTCACCACAGAGCACTGAGTAGAGTCCTCTGTGCTATATAGTAGGTTCTCATTAGTAATCTATTTTAACATAGCTGTGCGTATATGTCAATCCCAGTTTACCAATTTATCCCACCTCCCAATGTTTTTTGACAGTTTTAAATAGACAAAAGTAACTGAAAACAAAATACTGAATTACCTCAACTTTGGAAATAATACATACTTTAATAACAATGTTATGGGAAAACACGTGGCAGTAATAGAGTAGACATTATAATATTCTCAAACACTATGCTTAAATATTTGAGGTGTGGGGCAGAATTGTGTAGTACTGAATCACACCAAATTTTCCACTCTCTGGAGGGTATTACTGGTAGTTTTAAGTCTTCTGAGAAAACTCCTTCCATTGGTTTACCAGCAGCAATTGTGGTGAGGGCAAATTGCACACTTCCTTGACAATTTCTTCCCTGTCTCTCTCTGCAGGACGATGATACTGATCGGGAGGAAGCCACTGCACAAGAAACCCTGAAATGAACGATGCGCTTCACACCCACGGCTCCCACGGCTCAGATGGCACATTCCTGCTATTTTCCGCAGTATGCTCTTCACGGCACTCACTGGTTACTCTTTCATGCAGGTCCCTGCTGTAATTTCTGTAGGAAATGGACAAAGGAAGCCGCCTTTGCTGGTCTCTAGAGATGGCTGTTCTAGATGACTGATTCTCAAGTGGGCATGAAAGACTCAGGAGTGCTGAAGTGGGGTGTCCTTCCTTTGTATTCAGGAGGAGGCACATACTCGCACTCTCCACTTCAACAAGAGACAAAGACTGAAGATACGTTTGCACTGAACACAGCATTCCTTCATGCTAGGGGGAGAAATTCTGTCTGTTGTGCTATTTCATCCTCCAGAGAGGTCTGTGTTGGAAGTGTGGAGACTGTTGCTCATTTTTTTCCCTTACAAATCAAAAGAAAATAGGCTCTTGGAATGACCATTCCTAGCTAACATTTCATTTCAACAAACTCACACATGTGCTCAGTGGGCCTGATGCTAGCTATAAAAGAATGCCTGGTACATTAGCTGGTTCTAATTTGAATTGGTAGCTATCATTTAAAATATGTGTGTATGCTCAGTCATGTCTGACTCTTTGTGACCCCATGGACTGTAGCCTGCTGTGCTCCTCTGTTCATGGAATTTTCCAGGCAATACTGGACTGGGTTGCCATTTCCTTCTCCAGGGGATCTTCCTGACCCAGGGATCAAACCTGTGTCTCTTGCATCTTCTGCATTGGCAGCAAGGTTCTTTTATCACTCGCACCACCTAGGAAGCCCAATTAAAATATGGGAGATTTAAAACTTGTGTATTAGTTTGCTTGGGCTGTCATAACAAAGTACCACAGACTGGGTGGCTTAAACAGCAAAAATTTATTTTCTCACAGTTCTTGAGGTGAGAAATCCAAGATGAAGCTGTTGGCAGAATGGGTTTCCCCTAAGGTCTCTCTCCTGGGCTGGTAGGTGGCTGTCTTCTCCCTGTGTCTTCACATGGCCTTCCTTCTGGGTGTGGGTCTGTCCTCACCGTTTATTTATTTATTTTTTCTATAAGGGACTCCAGTCTTATTAGATTATGGCTCACCTGTAGGCCTCATTTTAATTTAATTACCTCTTGAAATATCTTGTGTACAAATACATTCTGAGTTACTGTGGGTGATGTCTTTAACCTCCTCCGTTATGAATTTTGTGTGTGTGTTAGTCCCTCAGTCATGTCTGACTCTTTGCGATCCCATGGACTGTAGCCTCCCAGGCTCCTCTTTCCATGGGATTGCTTTAGGCCAGAATACTGGAGTGGGTTGTCATTTCCTCCTCTAGAGGATCTTCCCAATCCAGGGATCAAACCTGTGTCTCCTGCATTGCAGGCAGATTCTTTACCCGCTGAGCCACCAGGGAAGTCCCCCAAATTTTGTCTGATGGAGTGGATATTCTATACCTATGTGGGTATGCTCAGTTGTATTCGACTCTTTGCAGTGCCAGCCTCCTCTGTCCATAGAGTTTTCCAGGCAAAGATACAGGGGTGGGTTGCCGTGTTCTTCTCCAGGGGATCTTCCCAGCCCAGGGATCGAACCTGCTGCTTTTGTGTCTCTTGCATTGGCAGGCAGATTTTTTACCACTGTGCCACCTGGGCGGCCCAGATGAATTTTGAATTTGGGGCAATACAGTTCAGTCCAATTAGAACCCAGATAGCTGGTTCTTCTTAAAAGAGCAGGATACAGAAAACTGAAATTTCTTCCAGTTTTCGAATCCATTCTCTGTACCATTAGTATCACAGTCTTTCTAAATCTTATTGTTTGGTTAATACTCTTTCCAGTCTCCCTGCTGCCTTCTGGATGGATTCCAATTCCTTAGCAGAGCATGAAAATCCTTGTGGTCTTTCCCCTGCCCATCCTTGCTTCTCATCTCCCTCTGCCATACTGAGCTTGAAGTTCAAGTGTGCCAAGCTTTGTCAGGCTCTTCCCCCTGGCATGTGCAATCCTTTCTACCTAAATGCCCTTTCTGTGATTTGTTTTCTGGCTGACTCTTCCTCTATCAAAACTGCCATGTCATTGCCCCTAGGAGGATTTCCATGAATCCTCATCTGGGGAACAAGCCCTGTACATTCTCCCTGCCCCCCTCGACATACTGAATGGCTCTACATTGTGCTCCTTGAGAAACTGAAATGGTTAGTTCTGTGTTTCTCCACTGGAATATGAGTCCTTGAGGATTGTGTCTTTCTTCTCTGTGTTCCCAGAGCCTAGCCCACTGCACCCCAGAAGGGGAGGGTCTTAACGAAATGCCCTGATTGAACTAATGAATACTAAAAAGGATGAATCCACAGGAACTCTCCCCAACAGGTATCATTGGCAGCCTGTCCTACAGACTGAGACAGACCTTGGTTTGAAATTGAGCTCACTGCCAGCTTTAACTATATTAACTTTGTTCCATAATAACTTGAAACTTTGATTTCTTCATCTGAAAAACTAGAATGAAGATTAAAATTACTTCATTGAGTTCTGTAATGTTTTAGAATAAGCAACACAGGAATAACCTTGCATATTGTGAACAATTAAATTATTAATAATAATAATTATTATCCCACAATGAAGGAAGCAGGATCTTAACTCCAGTTACTGTCCCTGACAGCACTTTTCTATGACATTGATGACATGTATCGTAGAGTGAGAAAATACCAATCCTGTTTACTAAATATCACTGTATTTCTTCTCTGGACTAGTTCTAAGTCAGACCATTAGGATATGTCAGCTATAGTCAGAAAGAGCTAAAGAATCTAGCAATCCATTAATCACTAGAAATAATCTCCCAGGTTTAGGTAGCCCTGTAATTAGACAGTAGCGCTAAGATCCATCCAAATGTGTAATTTCTCAAAAGGCAAAATACACTGATTTTAAAAATTAGTAGGGTCAAAAGCAAATAGAGTAAGGGAAGAAGAGGGGCCAGTGCTTAGAGGAACCTATCAGCCATGTAGATAGGGAAGGAAGCCTGGGGCTGTGGTGCAATTCTTTAAAAGGTGGAATTCACTGGCGCTTTGGTGTGCAGATGCTGGCCTGGCACAGGACCAGCTGGAAGGCTGGTCCAACAGGATCACTCGGCTCCAGGCCAGAGTCCGGTTCAGTAGGTCTGGGAAAAGGCCAGAGAATGTATGCTGCTGGTTGGGGGACCACTGAGACCTGCTGGATGAGAATATACGAAGAAGAGGTGAAACTTTCAGGAGAAAGAGGGTACATGGCCAAAGGTTGAGACAGGTTTCTGTGACATGGGATGAAAGACACAAAGGGGAGGAGAATGGAAAATGACAAGGGTCATCTGGAAAATGACAAGGGTCATCTCCTCCTGGGAGGCTGGAGGACACACCTGGGAGGAAAGGGAGCCAAGGTGGGATTTCTAGAGGCGGAGGAGAACGTGATCAAGCACCTAGCAAAGCTCTGACAGCCAGCGCACAGAAATGGGTACTGAGCCTTTCGAGCTTTGGCCAATTTGAGGGAGTGTAGTTGAGATCAAAATACTACATACTTCTATTTCCTTCTAATTAAACATTCATTTCCTTTTTAAAAGCTGTATATGAAACAATCTCTCAGAATTTGTGGGTCTTTGGCAAAATAAATATGGTCCATTACAATCACATATGCCTGCATGCGTGCTAAGTTGCTTCAGTTGTGTCCAACTCTTTGCAACCCTTTGGACTGTAGCCCATCAAGCTCCTCTGCCCATGGGATTCTCCAGGCAAGAATACTGGAGTGGGTGGCCATTTCCTCCTCCAGGGGATCTCACTGACCCAGGAATTAAACCTACATCTCTTATGTCTCCTGCATTGGCAGGTGGGTTCTTTACCACTAAGTGACACATGGGAAGCCCATAATCATGTATAAACAAAACTAAACCCCCCATCTCTCCAAAAAGCTTTGGCACACATTCTCCTCAGAATAATTTACTATTGGGCAAAAACAGGATCTTATGAGATAAAATTCAATTCTGTGGTTTTAAAAACAAGATTGTCCATCTTGTTGTTTACACTTCTCTGTGGCAGTGTTGTTCAGATGGGGTTAAGAAGTATGGAGCATTTGGAAAACTCTGAATTCCTCAAGGGTTTGTACACTTGAGGCTTCTCTGAGCCGGTTAGAAAAATAGAAAAATAAAGGCAAAAAATAAAATGAAATAAAGAAGAAATAGAAAACCCAGAGTTAACTGGATTGTTCTTTTCCCCTCTAGAAATAGTATTTTTCACTGGTTATATATGAATGCCTTCAATAAAGCACACCAGATGAATGTCCAGGATATGAAATTGTTAGGTAGACTTTCCAGAGAGGTAAGATGTGACTGACTCCTTGCACTAGAATTGCGGTTTACAGCACAGGCCACCAGAAAATTGGTCCATGGCCTCCATTCCTGTCCTGTAAGCAAAGATCTTAGTTTTTGTGAGCTAAGCTTCTCAAGTACATAGTGTTTGCTTTTTAAAAGAACCCTCATTAAATTTTTTTTTCAGAACTTGGTCCTAGTATGGTATATTAATGAAGTATAATCAAGTATATTTAACTTTAATTTTAACGCAAAATTTATGAAAATTGGTCTTTAGCTTACTCCCCGTATTAAAATTATTCTGGGCTTTACTGGAAATACACTTTATTAGGAGTTAGGAGGTTGTTACTTGCAAGCTGTTTTGCCTTAGGTTACACTCTAACTTTCGCCAGACTTTGGTTTCTCATCTGTAAAATGTGAGGGATCAGAGAGGATTCCCAGGGCCCCTCAACTCCCTGCGGGTACCCATTCCCCATCTTGTTCTCTCCTTCTAGAATGTACAGAGTGAGTTATTTTTATATCCTTTCCCCCTCCTTTTTCCATCTTTCTCATTGAGAACATTGCCTCTGAAACATATATCTTTCAATCTTCCAGGTAAGAGTCCTGCTTTTTTTTTCTTATCATTTGAATTTAGTCCTTTAAAAATCATAATGAGCTTATGCCAGGAAAGGGATAATATTCAGCCCAAGTATTATATCATAATCATTTTTCTGTCTTCTGAGATCAGTTCAGTTAACATTTTTCATATCTCCTTCACAAAGCACTTTATGTAAGTATAATGTTACAGTGAATTTAATCTGACTAACAGTGACATAGTTTAATGCTTCATAAATTCTCTGGTTTGCCAGCTAACTGAATGCTGCAAACTGACTGACAAAGTGATGGGTACACCATTACTTGTAGTGATTTATGCAAATAGACTATAATTATTTTTTCTTCTTTAGGAATTGTCATGACTAGAGTGCATATCAATACCTCCAGCCTTCAGGCCAGACTACCACAATACTAATGTCACAATCAGTGCTCACTGCTATAGAAATTACATGCAGATGATATGTGATAATGACCTAAAGAACGACTGATACAAATTTCTTACTGACAATCTCTTCAGCAGAATTTGTAACACACTCTATTCACAGAGAAACTTTTCATTTTGCACAGCTTTAGCAACAGAACAATATAGAAAACCACATTAAGGGCATTCCTATTTTGCTTTCAGAGCACATCAAGAAAAAAAGCTTTGATATTTGATTTTGCCATATCAGCTTCTCAAAAACTAATTCCAGACTGCTTAAATAATACATTAAATAATAAATAATCTGTTCTTGACTCTTTCAAATTGGCATATCATGATATAAGTAGGACCAAAAAAAAACTTTTTTTTTGAATCTTAATGAATGGTTTTGATATTAACCACTTAACAGATATATGGCTTGCAAATATATTTTTCCAACTTACCAGTTTTATTTACTTATTCATTTTTTTGATCTTTTCTTTTGCTGTGCAGCAGTTTTTCAGTTGAATATACTCCCACTTGGTTTTGATGTTTGTGTTCCAGGTTTCCAATCCAAAAACCCATTGTCAAGATCCATGAAGCTTTCTTCCTATGTTTTCTTTTAGAATTATAAGACTTCTGGTTTTACATTTATGTATTTAATCTATTTCAAGTTACTTTTTGTGACTGGTGTAATTGTGAGGTCTAGTTTTATTCTTTGACATGTGAATAACTAATTTTCCTAACACCCTGTCCTTCCTTCATTGTTTTTGGCTTTCTTGTCAAATAATAATTGACTATATATACATGGTTTATTTCTAGGCTTCCAATCCTCTTCTGTCCATCTTTGTTTCTGTTTTTATGGCAGTACCATGCTGTTCTGATTATCATAGCATTATAATATAGCTTGAAATCAGGAAGTGTAATGCTTATCATTTTGTTCTTTTTTCTCAAGATTACTTTGACTTTGTAGGTTGTTTTGTGGTTCCACACAAATTATACGACTGTTTTTCCCACTGCTGCATTATCATATCAATTCAGTTCAGTTCAGTCACTCAGTCATATCTTGACTCTTTGCGAACGCATGGACTGCAGAATGCCAGCCTCCCTATCCATTGCCAACTCCTGGAGTTTACTCAAACTCAGTCCAGTGAGTCAGTGATGCCATCCAGCAATCACATCCACTGTCATCCCTTATTCCTCCTGCCTTCAATCTTTCCCAGGATCAGGGTTTTTTCCAAGAAATCAGTTCTTCACATCAGGTAGCCAAAATATTGGAGTTTCAGCTTCAGCATCAGTCCTTTCAATGAATATTCTGGACTGATTTCCTTTGGGATGGACTGGTTGGATCTCCTTGCAGTCCAAGAGACTCTCAAGAGTCTTCTCCAACACCACAATTCAAAAGCATCAGTTCTTTGGTGCTCAGCTTTCTTTATATTCCAACTCTCACATCTATACATGACTACTGGATAAAACAGCTTTGACTAGACGGACATTAGTAGGCAAAGGAATGTCTCTGCTTTTTAATATGCTGTCTAGGTTGGTCATAATTTTTCTTCCAAGGAGCAAGTGTCTTTTAATTTCATGGCAGCAGTCACCATCCACAGTGATTTTGGAGCCCTACCAAAATAAAGTCTGTCACTGTTTCCACTGTTTCCCCATCTATTTCCCATGAAATGATGGGACCAGATGCCATGATCTTAGTTTTCTGAATGTTGAGCTTTAAGCCAACTTTTTCACTCTCCTCTTTCACTTTCATCAAGAGGCTCTTTAGTTCTTCACTTTTTGCCATAACAGTGGTGTCATCTGCCTGAGCTTGTTGATATTTCTCCCAGCAATCTTGATCCCAGCTTGTGCTTCTTCCAGCCCAGTGGTTCTCATGATGTACTCTGCACATGAGTTAAATAAGCAGGGTGACAATAGACAGCCTTGATGTACTCCTTTTCAGATTTGGGACCAGTCTATTGTTTCATGTCCAATTCTAACTGTTGCTTCCTGACCTGCATACAGATTTCTCAAGAGACAGGTCAGGTGGTCTGGTATTCCCATCTCCTGAAGAATTTTACACAGTTTGTGGTTGTCCACCTACTCAAAGGCTTTGGCATTGTCAATAAAGCAGAAGTAGATGTTTTTCTGGAACTCGCTTGCTTTTTTGATGATCCAACAGATGTTGGCAATTTGATCTCTGATTCCTCTGCCATTTCTAAATCCAGGTTGAACATCTGGAAGTTCACAGTTCACGTACTGTTGAAGCCTGGCTTGTAGAATTTTGAGCATTACTTTACTAGCATGTGAGATGAGTGAAACTGTGCGGTAGTTTGAACATTCTTTGGCATTGCCTTCCTTTGGGATTGGAATGACAAACTGACATTTCCAGTCCTCTGGCCACTGCTGACTTTTCCAAATTTGCTGGCATATTGAATGCAGCACTTTCACAGCATCATCTTTTAGCATTTGAAATACTTCAACTATAATTCTATCACCTCCAGTAGCTTTGTTCATAGTGATGCTTCCTAAGGCCCACTTGATTTCACATTCCAGGATGTCTGGCTCTTGATCAGTGATCATACAATCCTGATTATCTGGGTCGTGAAGATCTTTTTGTATAGTTCTTCTGTGTATTCTTGCCCCCTCTTCTTATTATCTTCTACTTCTGTTAGATCCATCCCATTTCTGTCCTTTATTGTGCCCATCTTTGCATGAAATATTCCTTAAGTACCTCTAATTTTCTTGAAGAAATCTCTAGTCTTTTCCATTCTATTGATTTCCCCTATTTCTTTGCATTGATCACTGAGGAAAGCTTTTATATCTCTCTTTGCTCTTCTTGGGAACTCTGCATTTAAATGGGTATATCTTCCCTTTTCTCTTTAGCTTCTCTTCATTTCACAGCTATTTGTAAGGCCTCCTCAAACAACCATTTTGCCTTTTTGCATTTCTTTTCCTTGGGGGTGGTCTTGATCCCTGTCTCCTGTACAATGTCACAAACCTTTGTCCATAGTTCTTTAGGCACTCTGTCAAGAGTCTTCTCCAACACCACAGTTCAAAAGCATCAATTATTCAGTGCTCAGCTTTCTTTATAGTCCAACTCTCATATCCATACATGACTATTTGAAAAACAGTAGCTTTCAGTGCTGCTGCCAAGTCGCTTCAGTAGTGTCTGACTCTGTGCGACCCCATAGATGGTAGCCCACCAGCCTCCCCCGTCCCTGGGATTCTCCAGGCAAGAACACTGGAGTGGGTTGCCATTTCCTTCTCCAATGCATGAAAGTGAAAGTGAAAAGTGAAAGTGAAAAGTGAAAGTGAAGTTGCTCAGTCCTGTCCACTCCTAGCGACCCCATGGACTGCAGCCTACAAGGCTCCTCCATCCATGGGATTTTCCAGGCAAGAGTACTGGAGTGAGTTGCCATTTATTTTATTTTTATTTTTTAATTAATTAATTTTTTTGTTTACATTATCATGTTGGTTTTGCCATACATTGACATGAATTTAGATGGACCTTTGTTGGCCAAGTAATGTCTTTGTTTTTTAATATACTGTCTAGGTTGATCATAGCTTTCCTTCCAAGGAGCAAGCATCTTTTAATTTCATGGCTGCAGTCACCATTTGCAGTGATTTTGGAGGTCTCCCAAATAAAGGCTGTCACTGTTTCCCCATCTGTTTCCATGAAGTGATGGGATCAGATGCCATGATCTTAATTTTCTGAATGTTTAGTTTAAGCCAACTTTATCATATATATGTACGAATGAGTGTGTGTGTGTGTGTGTGTGTGTGTGTATATATATAAAATTGGAACTTTGACTGACATTTCATTGACTCTGTAGATGGCTTTGATTATTACAGACATATTAACAATGTTAATTCTTCCTATCCTTGACGCCTGGTTACTTTTCCTTTTGTTTGTGTCAAATGATTTACTGTGATGATATCTTACATTTTGAATATAGAGATTGTTCACCTCCTTGCTTACATGTTTTCCTAGGTATTTTATTGATTTGATGCTATTGGAAATAGGATAAGTTTCTTTATTTCTTTTTCAGATAATTTGTTATTAGTGCACAGAAACACTACTGATTTTTTAATGTAATTTCATATCTTGCAAATTCACTGAATACATTAATTATGTCTAATTGTTTTGGTGGAATCTTGGATTTTCTGTATATAAAATAATGTCATCTGAAAAAATAGAGACAGTTTTACTTCTTTTCGATTTTGATGCCTTTTATCGATCTAGCTAAGACTTCTAGTACCATATTGTATAGGAATGGTCAGAATGTACATCCCTGTCTTGTTCCTGATCCTAAAGAAAAAGATTTCAAACTTTAACTTTTGAGTATGATGTTAGCTTTGGACTGGTTACATGCTTTTATTAAGTTGAGGTGCTTTCCTTCATACCTAATTTTAAGTATTTTTAAAATGAACAGGGGTTAAATTTTGTCAAATCATTTTTTTTTGCATCTATTGAGATGGTCATGATTTTTTTTTTATTCAATTAATGTGATGTATCACAGTGATTGATTTGAGTATGCTGAACCATCCCTGCATTCCAGGAATAAATCCCACTTCATCACAGTAAATCATTTTTTTTAATAAGCCTCTGAGCTTTGTTTGTTACTATTTTATTGAGAATTTTTGCATCTATATTCATCAGGGATGCCACCTTTTAGCTTCCTTTTCTAATAATGTTCTTTTCTGGCTTTGGTATCAGGGTAATGCTGTCCTCATAAACTAAATTTGGGAATGTTCCCTCCTCTTCAATCTTTTTGCAAAAGTTTGAGAAGTACTGATATTAATTCTGGGCTTTCTAGGTGGCACTAGTGGTAAAGAACCTAGCTGCCAGTGCAGGGGATTCAGGACACAAAAGTGCGATCCCTGGGTTGGGAAGATCCCCTGGAGGAGGAGGTGCAATCTGCTCCAGTATTCTTGTCTTGAGAATCTCATGGACAGAGGAGCCTGATGGGCTATGGTCCATACAGTCTCAAAGAGTTGGACATGGCTCCATTTTAATTCTACGTTAAATGTTTGGCAAAATTCACCAGTGAAGACATCCAGTCCTAGACTTGTGTTCACTGGAAGCTTTTTGATTACTGAATCAATCTTTTTGCTAATAATTAGTCTGTTCAGATTGTCTATTTCTTTCTGATTCAGTTCTGGTAGGTTGCACGTTTCAAAGAATTTTCCTACTTCTTCCAGGTTCCAGTGTGTTAGTGTATAGTTTCCATATAGGCCTCTTATGATCCTTTCTATTCTTTTGGCATCAGTTATAATGTTTCCTTTTTAATTTATATAGTTGTTGATTTGAATCCTATCTCTTTTTCTGTTAGTTTAGGTAACAGTTTGCTAATTTTGCTTAATTTTTCAAAGAACAAACTCTTAGTTTTGTTAATCTTAGTAATGTTGAATTTTCTATCTCATTTGTTTCTCCTCTAATATTTATTATTTCCTTTTTTTCTGATAACTTTGGACTTATTTTGTTATTCTTTTTATAATTCCATTACTGGTGATCTAATTAATAGGATTGAATGCTTAATTCTTTAAGACATAGAGTTAGGTTGTTTGAGATCTTTCTTGTCTCTTAATGTAGACATTAATTGCTATCAACTTTCCTCTTGGAACTTTTGCTTCATCCCATAAGTTCTGGTATGCTGTGTTTCCATTTTCATTTGTCTCAAGATAATTTTTTCCCTTTTAGCTTACTTTTGATCTGTTGGTTGTTACCAGTCATATTCTGTTCAGAATGCAAGTTGTCTTTGGATATTTTCTTGTTACTGATCAGTTGCTAAGTCGTGCTCAACTCTTTGTAATCCCATGGACTGCAGTACACCAAGCTTCCCAGCTCTTCACTATGTCCAGAGTTTGCTCAAACTTATGTGCATTTAGTCAGTGATGTCATGCAACCATCTCATTCTCTGTCACCCCCTTATCCTTCCTTCAATCTTTCCCAGTGTCAGAGTCTATTCCAATGAACTGGCTCTTCACATCAGGTGGCCAAAGAATTGGAGCTTCAGCATCAGTCCTTCAAAAGAATATTCAGGGTTGATTCCTTTAGGATTGACTGGCTTGATCTCCTTGCTGTCCAAGAGATTCTCAAGAGTCTTCTCCAGCACCACAATTCAAAAGCATCAATTCTTTAGCACTCATCCTTCTTCCAGCTCTGACATCTATACATGAGTACGAGAAAAACCACAGCTTTGACTAAATGGGCCTTTATTGGCAAAGATCTCTGTTGGCAAAGATATCTCTTCTTTTCAATATACTGGTTAGGTTTGTCATCGTTTTCCTTCCAAGGAGCAAGTGTCTTTTAATTTCATGACTGCAGTCACCATTCACAATGATTTTGAAGCCCAAGAAAATAAAATCTGTCACTGCTTCCACTTTTGCTCTTCTATTTGCCATGAGGTGATGGGAGCAGATGCCATGATCTTAGTTTTTTGAATGCTGAATTTTAAGCTAGCTTTTTCACTCTCCTCTTTCATCCTCATCAAGAGACTCTTTAGTTCCTCTTTGCTTTCTGCCATTAAATTAATATTATCTCTATATCTCAGGTTGTTGGTATTTCTCCTAGCAATCTTGATATTATTTTCTTATTCAATTCTTATTACTAAGCTTTGAAGTTTAGATATCATCTGCATTTTTACAATGAAGAAACAGTCTAAGGGAGGTTAAATAATTTTTCCATGGTTACCATCTTGGTAAGAGAATCCCTGGTCAGTCTTCTCTGTTGGAATATTGTTGACACCAAACCTTTCTCTACCACATCCTAACACAACCATTTCTCTTTATAACAAAGTTTCTATTCTTTGGTAATAAGTACTAAAACAGTTATAAGTTGTTGGCATTAGATACATAAAATCGACTGCTCCACCAAGACAAAAGAATAGTAGTTTGAATTTGTTTTGTTATACAATGTGTGTATTTGGCTTTAACAATATGATTTAAAAAGAACTGTGGTTCACTTGAACTGAGGAAGTCTAGGGCTGAAGTCTGACTGCCTTTAATGTACCTGGGTATCCAAGCCCAATTGTCAGACTACACTTTGTAAGACCCAAGGCTAAGCCAACGTATCTTTACAAGTGGGTAGGATAATGAGACAGCTCACAGAAATAGGGTGTGCTTCTATTCACTGCAGATGATGTTGCATCTGATTGAAACCCACTGGGGATGGTCTTCTTGTGATCTCACAAAGAACTTAGGTTTTGTTGAAGATCCTTAGACTATAAGAATAATTCCATGCACCATTCCCCCCTAACCCTGCCCTCATTGGTCTTTGATCTTCAGTTTAATCCCTCCTAGGTCTTTGCAGGCCTGGAGTTAGCTGTAATAGTTCTTTGCATATTCTCCACCTTTGGTGAGCCTACATTTCTATGAAAGAGACGTCTAACTAAGAACCAGAATATTTACTCTGACACAGATGAATATAGTCACCTAGAGGGTCAATAGAGGCACTATGGAATACAGCTATTTTATTCTAAAATTAAAATTGTTTTTGTTACACTATTTTAAAGGAATGGAAAAAAAAAAACCGCATTCTATCTTTACAAATCTGAGCAAAACCTACCTTCCATCCTCAATTGCCATCTCATCGTTCCCTTCCTTCTGTTCCACCACACTCAGTGATTCACTATTCTCATATGTCCTAGGTGTTTCCTCCTCTTTATATCTTTATCCAGATGGTGTTCAGTGGCTGAAAAACATCTTTTCTAACTTCTAATCATCTTATGATACTCAGTGCATATGTCGATATTTTTGTGACTCTTTTTCTATGCTACTTAGTCTCTCTTCAGTTTTTAACGGCATTTCACTCTTAGCTCATCTTACTCCATAAGAAAGTAAGAGTCCACAACATTGGTGTTAATTCTGAAAGATGCTGGAATTGAGAGAGACAGTACAATAAATAAAGGAGCTTTGGAGCTACAGAGGAAATGGCCTGCATCCTAGATCTGTCATCCCCCTCTATAAAATATTTTCTTTACCTTTAATATGAGGGGAACAACAACTACCTCAAAATTTTTCCACAAAGTAAATGAGATAATTTGGGGCTTCCCTTGTAGCTCAGTGGGTAAAGAATCTGACTGCAATGCAGGAGAACCGGGTTCAATCCCTGGGTTGGGAAGATCCCTTGGAGAAGGCAATGGCAACCCACTCCAGAATTCTTGCCTGGAGAATTCCATGAACAGAGGAGACTGGTGGGCTACAGTTTATAGAGTTGCAAAGAGTCAGAATGACTGAGCAGCTGAGCATGCCCACAGTTCAAACCCACCTTGTTTAAGAATCAGCTGTACTGCATGTCCTTCCATTTCCATCCCCTTTACCTGCAATTAACAACTATTCTGAAATGTATGCTCTTCCTTCTCTTCTTTTTCAGCATGTTGCTTTAACATATGTATATTAACTGAAATTTATGGTTTCATTATATATATTCATATTTCTGTGTGTAGCTGTAGTCAGTTGAATGCTACTATTCAGTTCAGTGGCTCAGTGTGTCCAACTTTTTTCAACCTCATGGACTGCAGTATGCCAGGCTACCCTGTCCATCACCAACTCCCAGAGCTCACTCAAACTTATGTCCATCAAGGTGGTGGTGCCATCCAACCATCTCATCCTCTGTTATCCCTTTTCCTGCCTTCAATCTTTTCCAGGGTCAGGGGCTTTTCCAATGAGTCAGTTCTTCGCATCAGGTGGCCAAAGTCTTACAGTGTCAGCTTCAGCATCAGTCCTTTCACTGAATATTCAGGACTGATTTCCTGAATCAGTTGATCCAGTCAGACTGGTTGGATCTTCCTGCAGTCCAAGGGACTCTTAAGAGTCTTCTCCAACAGTACATTTCAAAAGCATCAATTTTTCGGACCTCAGCTTTCTCTATAGTCCAACTCTCACATCCATACATAACTATTGGAAAAACCATAGCTTTGACCAGAGGACCTTTGTCGGCAAAGAAATGTCTCTGCTTTTTAATATGCTGTCTAGGTTGGTCATAGCTTTTCTTTCAAGGAGCAAGCATCTTTTATTTCATGGCTGCAGTCACTATGTGCAGTGATTTTGGAGCCCAAGAAAATAAAGTCTCTTGCTGTTTCCATTGTTTCCCCACCTCCCCATCTGTTTGCCATGACATATGCCATGATCTTAGTTTTTTGAATGCTGAGTTTTAAGCTAACTTTTTCACTCTCCTCTTTCACTTTCATCAAGAGGCTCTTTCGTTCCTCTTCCCTTTCTGCCATAAGGGTGGTGTAATCTGCTTATCTCAGGTTATTGATATTTCTCATGGCTATCCTGAATGCAGCTTATGCCTCATCCAGCCCAGCGTTCCACATGATGTACTCTGCATATAAGTTAAATAAGCAGGGTGTCAATATACAGCCCTGACATGCTCCTTTCCCAATTTTGAAATAGTCTGAAGTTCCATGATTGGTTCTGTTGCTTCTGGACCTGCATACAGATTTCTCAGGAGGCAGGTCAGGTGGTCTGGTAGTCCCATATTTTGAAGAATTTTCCACAGTTTGTCGTGGTCCACACAGTCAAAGGCTTTTGCATAGTCAATGAAGCAGAAGTATATGTTTTCCTGGAATTCTATTGTTTTTTCTATGAACCAATGGATGATGACAACTTGATTTCTTGTTCTTCTGCCTTTTCTAAATCCCGCTTGAATATCTGAAAGTTCAAGGTTCATGTACTTTTGAAGCCTGGTTTTGAGAGTTTTGATAATTACTTTGCTAGCATGTGAGATGAGTGCAATTGTGCGGTAGTCTGAATATTCTTTGGCATTGCCTTTCTTTGGGATTGGAATGAAAAACTGACCTTTTCCAGTCCTGTGACCACTGCTGAGTTTTCAAATTTGTTGGCATATGGAGTGCAGCACTTTCACAGCATCATCTTTTAGGATTTGAAATAACTCAACTGGAATTCTATCACCCCCACTAGCTTGTTTGTAATGATGCTTCCTAACACCCACTTGACTTTGCACTCAAGACATCTTGCTCTAGCTGAGCGATCACACCATTGTGGTTATCTGTGTCGTTTAGATTTTTTTTTGTATAACTCTTGTATGCATTCTTGTCACCTCTTCTTATCTTCTGCTTCTATTAAGTCCATACCGTGTCTGTCCATTATTGTGCCCATTTTTGCATGAAATGTTTCCTTGGTATCTCTAATTTTCTTGATGAGATCTCTAGTCTTTCCCATTCTATTGTTTTCCTCTATTTCTTTGCATTGATCACTAAGGAAGGCTTTCTTATCACTCCTTGCTGTTCTTTGGAACTCTGCATTCAGATGGATATATCTTTCCTTTTCTCTTATGCCTTTTGCATCTCTCCCTTTTCACCTATTTTTAAGGCCTCCTCAGACAACCATTCTGCCTTTTTGCATTTCTTTTTCTTGGGGATGACTTTCATCACAGTCTCCTGTACAGTGTTAAAATCATCTGTCCACAGTTCTTCAGGTTCTCTGTCCATCAGATCTAATCCCTTGAATCTATTTGTCACTTCCACTGTATAATCATAAGGGCTTTGATTTAGATCATACCTGAATGGTCTAGTGGTTTTCCCTAGTTTCTTTGATTCAAGTGTGAATTTTGCAATAAGGAGTTCATGATCTGAGCCACAGTCAGCTCCCGATTTTTCCTGAGCTTCCCCATCTTTGGCTGCAATGAATATAATCAATCTGATTTTGGTATTGAGCATCTGGTGATGTCCATGTGTAGAATCTCCTCTTGTGTTGTTGTAGAGAGTGTTTGCTATGATCAGTGTATTGTCTTGGCAGAATTCTATTGGCCTTTGTCCTGCTTCATTCTGTACTCTAAGGCCAAATTTGCCTGTTACTACTCCAGGTAGTAGAAGTCTCTTGACTTCCTATTTTTGCATTCCAGTCCCCTGTGCTAAAAAGGACATATTTTGGGGGTATTAGTTCTAGAAGGTTTTGTAGGTCTTCATAGAAATGTAAAACTTTAGCTTCTTTGGCATTAGTAGTTGGGGCATAGACTTGGATTACTGTCATATGGAATGCCAATAGAGATCACTCTGTCATTTTTGAGACTATACCCAAGTACTTCATTTTAGACTCTTTTGTTGATTATGAAGGCTACTCCATTTCTTCTAAGGGATTCTTGCCCACAATAGAATACGTAATGGTTATCTGAGCTTAATTTGCTCATTCCAGTCCATTTTAGTTCACTGATTTCTAAAATGTCAGTGTTCACTCTTGCCATCTCCTGTTTGACCTCTTCCAATTAACTGGATTCATGGACCTAATATTCCAGGTTGCTATGCAATATTGTTCTTTATAGCATCAGACTTTACTTCCATCACCAGTCACATCAAAACTGGGGGTTGTTTGTGCTTTGGCTCAGCCTCTTCATTCTTTTCTGAGCTATATCTCCACTCTTCCCCAGTAGCATGTTGGGCTCTTACCCACCTGGGGTGTTCATCTTTCAGGGTTGTATATTTTTGCCTTTTCATACTGTTCATAGGCTTCTCATGTCATGAATATGGAAGTTTGCATTCCCTTCTCCAGTGGACCATGTTTTGTGAGACATCTCCAGCATGACCTGTCCATCCTGGGTGCCCCTACACAGCACGGCTCACCCTTTCATTGAGTGAGACAAGGTCATGGTCAATGTGATCAGTTTGGTTAGTTTTCTGTGAATGAGACTATTGGATAATAGTCATTTGATAATTCATAATTTAATTAGCAGTATACTGTCATTAGTATAATGACAGCATTTGGGTCATTCCCAGATTTTGCTTTTATGAACAGTAGTTTTCTAAACTGAAATATATTTGACACATAACACTGCACAACTTTAAGGTATACAACAAGAATTTGGCATATTTACATATTATAATGTGAGTACCACTGTAGTGATAATTTGAACCTCTATCACATTACGTAATGATCCTTTCTTTTCAGTGGCTAGAATCATTAAGTTCTAGTCTCTTAGTAAGTTTAATAATATATAGTGTTGCTGCCTATATTCACCATACTCCTCATTAGATTTCTAGGGCTTACTTACTACTCATTGCAAGTTTGTACCCTAAACATTTGTCCATTCCCCCTACCCTCTCCATCCTCGGGTAATCAGTATTATCACTTTCTGTTTTTATGTTTGGCTTTTTTGGATTTCACATATAACTGATACTACACAGTACTTGTCTTTCTTTGCCTGACTTATCTCACTTGGCATAATATAGAATGATGTTAATGTGAACATTTTGTACAGGTTTTCTATTCCTATGCAAGAATTTCTCTAGTGTAGCTACTTAAGTTGGAGTTGTTGATCTATAGGTTAGCACCAGCTTAACTATAGAAGGTAGTGTCAAATCCATTTCCAATATGTTATGTTATGTCTTTAGTTGAATGTGTTCACTGTGTAAATTGGCCTTTGGAAAGAACTTGTGGTCTTTTGATCATCTTAGTGTCTCCTCTTACTTTTACTGTTTATTCCCTGATTCATTATTTTGCTCTATTCCTTACTTCTTAAGATTGATATTTAATTTTTAACTCTTGTTTTCTAACATCAGTGTTTCTGAAGATAACATTCTCTGTAAGAATCTTTTTAGATGCCTTTCTAGTTTATAGAAGTTGGGGGAAGATTCCCCTGGAGAAGGGAATGGCTACCCAGTCCAGTATTATTGAATGGAGAATTCCGTGGAGAGAGGAGCCTGGTGGGCTACAGTCCATGGGGTCATGAAGAGTCAGAGATGACTGGGCAACTAACACCTTAGTCCATATTTATCCTTTTAAAATGTTTTATTCCAGCCCTACATCTAAGATTCTATTGTTATTTACTGCTGAGCCACCTGGGAAGCCCCCAAAACATTGATACCACTCTACATTTTCTCAGTGGTATCAATGTTTTGGGGGCTTCCCAGGTGGCTCAGCAGCAAAGAATCTGCCTGAGTGGAATGCAGAACAGGAGCCACAGGAGACAGAGAGGTTTGATCCTTGGATCAGGAACATCCCCTGGCTGATGAAATGGCAACGCAGTCCAATATTCTTGCCTGGATAATCCCATGGACAGAGCATCCTGGTGGGCCAGAGTCCATGGGATCAGAGTTGGGAAGGGCTGAGCACACACACACACACATCAGTGTTTTAGTTTTGAATTGTGGTAGATAAAGATCACTTAAGTTCTAAGTATTTTATATTTCTATAATAAGTTATTTGTTCTGGACATTTAGAAGTGTCAAATTTTCCAAATATGTCCTTTAAAAAAATACTATGTTGTCCTCGATATTTCATTGAATTACATCTCCCTGTCTCCACTTTTTTCTCTCCCTTGTCTCTCTAGCTCTTCCCTCTGTTGTCTCTTCTCTCCCTTTCTCTCTCTCTCTCTCTCCCGTCTCTCTGGGTCTCCCTTTCCCCCTCCTTCTCTGCTCTGTCCCTTCTTCCTCTCTCTGGCCTCATCCTTTGTTTACTCCTTACCTCACTCAAGGAATATTCAGATTCACAAGTTCTGTTTAGTGTGCCCATTGTTATCCCAATCTGGACTTCTCCAAGGTAAGAGATGGCTGGAATTTGTACAATGATGCCACTCTTCCCTGCTTTAAGTTGGGCTCTCTTCAGTCTGCTTCCATCATTTTATTATTTATCTGGCCTCTGGTGGCTTAGTTGGAAAAGACTCTGCCTGTAATGCAAGAGACCCAGGTTCTATCCCTTGGTCAAGAAAATCCCCTGGAGAAGGGAATGGCAACTCACTCCAGTGTTCTTGCCTGGAGAACTCCAGGGACAGAGGAGTCTGGCCAGCTATAGTCTGTGGGGTGCCAAAGAGTTGGACACACTGGAAGCGACTAACACACACACTATCTCTAAGAGTCTTTGACTATAAAGGATACACCTTAAAAGTTCCATTAATAGGTCCCACAATCGTTCAGTCTCAGTTTCAAAACTTCCAGTGTCCATCAGATAAGAGCCATTGGTTTCAAGCCAGAGAATCTAAATCCAGCTGGTTTTTCAGTAGAGGACCCAGGTAGGGGAAGACTCAGAAGCAGGGTAGCTATGGGAGAAATCCAGTCTCTCTAGAGATGTGCTAAGCCCTTCTCACAGTGACAAAGTAGCGGGGAGGTAATTCCTATGCATCTTTGCATAGCTCTTATTTGTGTTTCAGATGAAGAATGTAGGAGCTCTAAAGGCAGATGGAATCTCCAAGGCCATTTTACAGGAACTGAGGCTTATCAATGCTTATGCTGAAAGTTAGTCACTATTTCACCCCCAAATTATTTGATGGGTAATTACATATCCTTATTTTCAATTCTTGCAATGGTTGACATTCCTGTGATGGGTCAGAAGCATACCTTTTTTAGAAGAAGCTCACAGATTGTCCCTAATGTATAGTAACAGTGTGTTGCTCAGTACTCCTGCCATGCATTGTCTGTTTGGCTTGATACAGGAATGGGCTTGAATAAAAGATAAGTATAATAACCACGTCTTTACTCAGTGAGTACTACATTCCAGCCCCAATGAGACACAATGATTCTCTGAGACCGAGGTTATCATTCTCATTTTGCAGCTCAGGTAATGGTCTCCATTCAGAATCTACAGAGGCTGTCCCAGAGTTAGGACATGGGCACAAGAGGATTTAATATCAGGGAGGTCTGGTGTGCTGCAGTTCATGGGGTCACAAAGAGTCAGACATGACGGAGTGACTGAGCTGAACTAAACCTGTGTAAAAAAATAAATATCCTTATTTAGCAACTTGGCTGAATATGCCCATGAACAGCTCTGACACACTGAGAACTACAGGTAATGAAAATGAAGTCTCGGTTGGCCATCTGTATCATGAGATGGTTGATCTAGATGGCATATTGGCCCTTTCAAGTCTGAGATTTGCTGGAACTTTCTAATTATAAATCTTAATTAGGCTTTACTAAACTGAGCTGTTTGAAGATACTACTGATTTATGATTCATCTATTTTTTTTTTTTATCTGCTAGCCAGTGCTTGTTTCTGCTTATGTTTTTTAAGGCATTACTGGTGACTTGAATTAGAATACAGAGGATGGTATTTTGACATACAATAAAAATGGATTTTAGGGGTTCTTTTAAACTCTAACTTAGATAACGCATAATTCAATGTTGTGCTTTTTATGGCTCCTACATATTGGCAATCATTATCCACTCTTGCAGACTGAACTTTACTCAAGTTTGGTCTCAGCTGTTAGCTACTTGGAGTAACTACGGGTAGGTAACACATTAACCCAAATTCCTATAACTTTCAAGAAATTCCAATGATAAAACTATATGAAAATGAACCATTTTTGGCTTTCAAAATACTATATCATTTTTAAAACATTTAAAATATTTTTAACTGGAGGATAATTACTTTAGAATATTATGTTGGCTTCTGCCATACAACATGAAACAGCTGTAAGAATATGTATGTCCCCTTTAACCTTCCTCTTTAACCTCCCCCAACAACCCCCAGCCCATCCCTCCCCTCTAGGTTGGCAAAGAGTACGAGCTGTGTTATATAGCAACTTCCCATTAGCTATCTCTTTTATATATGGTAATATATATAATGTATATGTTTCAATGCTACTCTCTCAATTTGCCCCACCCTCTCCTTCCTTCACTATGCACACAGTCTTTCTCTGTATCTGAGTCTCTATTCCTGCCCTGCAAATAGGATCATCAGTACCATTTTTCTAGATTCCATATATACGTGTTAATACACATTTGCTTTTCTCTTTCTGACTTACATCACTCTATATAGTATCACATTTATTTTTAAAACAACTTGGGTGACAAGTCTGAGTCACTCACTGAATAAGAAAAATATTACTCCTACTAAGTATGAGTATGATTAATTTTTTCCATTCTTATACACTGAATAAATGCTGCTTTCACAAACACAGAAATTATTTCTTTCTTGTAATATAGGAAATGGAGTACTAAACTCCAGGAAAAATGAACTACAAGATTAAAACAGAAGCAGCCTATTATATAAATATTGAAGTTTAAGACATAGAGCAGACAAAAAATACCATCCAAAAAAACCGAGGTTCAAGGTCAGCAACTTGCTCCTATACCATAGCAAAAGAAAAGATATCCCCCCAAAGATACTTAAATTGTAGTCTAAGGCCACTAGTCTTCCTAGGTGGTGTTAGAGATAAAGATTCTGCCTGCCAATGCAGGAGATGTAAGAGATGTGGGTTCGATCCCTGGGTTGGGAAGATCCCCTGGAGGAGAAGATGGCAACTCACTCAAGTATTCTCTTCTGGAGAATCCTATGGACAGAGGAGCCTGGCAGGCCATGGTCCATAGAATTGCAAAGAGTCAGACACAACTGAAGTGACTTAGCACACACAAAGGCAAATAGTAGACTTTAGTAAATAATAGCACTTAGGGAAAAATGGAACATTGGGAAAGAACTACAAATTGAAAAATAAAGTTCAAAAATCAAACTAATGGTCGATAAAGAGGTTCTATTTGTTTTTTAAAATGTGCTTCATGATTCTACTTTATTTTTAGGTAGCATAATTACTCCAGCCTCTCTAATTAAATTTATTAAAAAGGTAATTTAAAAATATAACAAATTAATATCAGTAGTCTTTAAAAAATGACTTACAGAGGAAAAAGAACAGGTTAATATTGATTTTTTCTCTTTAATTAATAGGCTGCACCATCACAAGTGGGCCACACTGGCTAATTAGTGTTAACAGGCTTTGCCTAGCCAGAGTGTTTTGCTTTTGTTCTTATTTCTCTGGTTTAATATGAAGCTACTCTTGAGCACATTCAGCTTTGACAAAGACCTCCATTTGATTTGTAACTTTCAGCCCTTCTATACAGGAATGCCTCAGAACATTTTATAACATTTTCCAAAAGAACTGAATATGAAAGCCTCTCTGATACCCTGGCAACTTAAGAGAGTGAAAAGAGCATTTTGATGAATTTCTTAATAAAGTAAAATGTCCTCCATCAAAACTCCTTTGTACCTTCCCTGCTTAATACACACAAAAAAAATCACCATTTTGTTCAACTCTTTCTCAGTGTTATTATTAATATGTTCTATTCTTGAGTCCATGTCAACAATAGGTTTTGTAAGTTGGTAAATATTGCCTTTAATTTCCTTAAACCTGTTATATTTATGATCTAAAGATGTAGAGAGATTTATATTTTCTAAATGTGGTAAATGTCTTAAGTGATTTTGCTTTTACATTTTAAGGAAGGAGAAAATATTTTTTGCTAATAAAATATCTATGTGGATTCTAATGCCTAAAATATGTGCTAAGACTCCCTCTGCCCACTTCTAGGAGGAGGACCGCTTTAGGTATGATTCTTTGTTTTCTCTTCAGCATCTGCTCTGCCCCATGTATGGCAGTCATATATTTTCTGTTATTTCTGGCCTCCGGTCTCTCTGTGAAACCCTCCTTTCAGATTCATTTTCCTGAAGCCAACTGTGTTACAATACTCCTTGTCTTTTATGATGCTTATTTTTTTAATTAATTTATTTTTTTAATTGGAGGCTAATTACTTTACAATATTGGTATGGCAAAAACCACGACGATGACAGCTCATTTCAAATTGGACCTGCTTATACTTCCCCACCTTCGTGGTGTCCTCTGTCACTTCTGTGTGACCCACTACAGGCTCTGTTTATGGCTATCCATCTGGAGTGAGATGGTGATGCTGGAAAGCGAGTGTCTGCATGGACCGTGTCCTGGCACTGCCTGTGTCCAGCAGATGTGGCAGGGGTGTTGGTAGCATTGTACTGGGCTCTGGTCACTGGTACGCAGGCAGAAGCGATGTGCCCTTCTATGGCTGGACTCTAAAAATCTATAAGCGTGATTGCCATCCCATCTTTCCACGCCTGGTGTGGCTTTTACACCCTGAATGACCATGTAAAGGAGCTCTCCCCTCCCTGCACGCAACCATCAACTGAGCTTCAGGCCAGTGAGAAGTAAACTTCTATTTTGTAAAACCACTGAGATGTCAGGATTTCCTGTTACAGTGGCCAACAGTCTATTGTCTATTTTTAAATGATGTCCTTCATAGCAATTTCCCAGGTGAAGAGAATAGAAATTCAATTATTCAAGTGATTTCTTTGTCCAGTCCTAGAGTTTGTCCTTTGGGTACACTTAACATGCAGATACAGCTCATGAGAGTTTTGTTATTCAGCTGTGAAGTAATTTCCAGCTCTTTGCAACCCCAGGGACTGCAGCACCCCAGGTTCCTCTGTCCTTCACTATCTCCCCAAGTTTGCTCAGATGCATGCCCGTTGAGTTAGTGACGCTGTCTAACCATCTCACCCTCTGCTCCCCTTACAGCGATACAAAGGACATACACGTGAATGAACTGTCAAGAGCTCACATGTCCATAAAGTAGACCATGGGGGCTGTTTCAGCATTTGTCAACTACCTGATTTCTTCTTCTAAGAAAAATCTGAATGCAATCAGATGTAACTTCTACAACAAAGCCATAGGCATAAAAGAGCCCCCCAAATTGATGTTAAAATGAAGAGTTGATTTGTTGATTGCTTGTATATGATCTATATACAACCTGATATATAATATGTATCATACATATATGTATGCTATATACATACAGTATACACAATACAACCTTCTTGATTGTATATAATGTATATAAAATTATACCATAACATAATATTTCAACGAAAAATTAAATATGCATTGTCATAAACTCAGAAGTGGTCATATGTAACTTCTCTAAAATATATTTCTGGGACTATCTCATCCTGATATTGCCATTTACTTAGAATAAAATCCTAATTCTTTATCACCGTATTCAAAGTCCAACATAACGTGGCTTCTGCCTGTATTTCACTTTAATCTTTTTCTTCCTTTCATTCCTTTTCAAAAAATTTTCCTTCCATTAAATTATATAGTATTGTCAATCTTTTCAATTATAAGTTTCATGCTCTTAAACTCTTCATATTAAGTTATATGTTTAACTCTTTATATTGTCAATATTTTCAAACTTGCCTATTGATTATATATAAAATGATACTTCATTTATTTATGTGATCTTTAATTTTTCTCTAATTCCAAATAATGTTAAATATAGTTTTTCTCTAATTTTTCCACTTCTAGGAATTGCTTCTCTGTCTTTTTTCTTCATTCATTAGTAGTATTTTATTTATAGAGTTACAGTTCTCTATATTTCCTTATTATTAACTACTTGTCTGTTGGATGTAGATCTTCTGGCATTTTTTAACTTTTTTTCACTTTCTTTAACATATTTTTTGATAAGAAAATCCTTAAATGTATCAAATTTTATTGTCAGTCCTTTGTGTTTCCCATAAGAAAAATTTCCCTAATGCCAAATCTAAAAGGTACCTGTAAATTTTTGTAAGAATTTTAAAATTTTATTTTTTAACAGTGAAGCCTTAAATGCCTCAAGTTAATTTTTTAAATATCTATATCACTTGCTGGTGATGACCCCTTTCCTAACTCCACTTATTGGATGTAGATCTGATATGACATCATGGTTAAAGACTCAGTCTCTTTCTGGGCTTCCTACTCTCATCTATCAGCCAAGTTCTTTATCCCCTGGAGTTCCATTTTCTCAGCCTCTATAATCTTGTAATTGTCATAAAAACTGTCCTCACAATTGTCTTCACATAGTCCGTAGGCTGTAGTCCTCTTTTCATTCCAAAGTGATACCCTAATAGTCTTAGTTCTTTATTGTCCTGCATGGATCATAGAATCTGCTCCAGTTCAGCTCAGTTCAGTTTTTCAGTCATGTCTGACTCTTTGCAACCCCACGGACTGCAGCACACCAGGCCTACAACTCTCGGAGTGTCAGGGGACATTCAACTTTAAGGAATCTAATATGTTGCTTTTTTATCCCCCCTCTATGCAACATATTGGATTGCTTAAAGTTGAACGTCCCCTGACACCGGAGCTTCCTCAAACTCATGTCCATCCAGTTGGTGATGCCATCCAACCATCTCATCCTCTGTCGTCCCCTTCTCCTCCCGCCTTCCATCTTTCCCAGCATCAGGGTCTTTTCCAGTGAGTCAGTTCTTCGCATCAGGTGGCCAAAGTATTGGAGCTTCAGCTCCAGCATCAGTCCTTCCAATGAATATTCAGGACTGATTTCCTTTAGGATGGACTCGTTGGATCTCCTTGCAGTCCAAGGGACTCTCAAGAATCTTCTCCATCCACAGAGTCCACAAGTCTATTCTATACATCTGCGTTCCTTTTGCTGTCTCGCATGCTGGGTTCTCGTTACCGTCTTTCTAAATTCCATATATGAAAGGGTGGGATGATATGGGAGAATGGCATTGAAACATTTTAATTACCATATGTCTAATCAATCGCTAGCCCAGGATTGATGCTCGGGGCTGGTGCAACGAGATTTCCCGGGGGGAGGGAGGAGGGAGGGGGGGTCCTAGAGGGGGAGCATATGTAAACCCATGGTGATATCATGTCATTGTATGGCAAAACTAATAAAAAAAAAAAGAATCTTCTCCAAAACCACAGTTCTAAAGCATCAGTTCTTTGGCTTATATAATTCTAAATATTAAAAAGATTTGGAGATTATTGCTATCATTACACTACCTCTATAACTTAATTTGACTGGACCTATAAAAATTTTTATTTATTTTTAAAAATTTTATTGCAGTATAGTAATTTACAATGTTTTAGTTTCAGCACATGTAAGGTGTGTAGCACAAAGTCTCATTTATACATATATATAAAACAGACCTTGTCTTTTGGCAATGTTTGTATTCATGTTCATTGTATAATTTTTTAAAGTTACTTCCCTTTAATGTTGTATAATATTCCAAAATATTTTTTCCTTGAGTTGTGTTGTACATTTTTGGTTATATCCATTCCTAATAACATTACTAAAATAATCACTAGTAATAATGTTAGTTATGATCTTTTATATTTTATGTTCTAAGTGTTTGTTACTGGTGTATTATATGCCAGGTTTATATCTAATCATTTTGCTAAATCATCCTGTTTTGATAATAATTTTTCTTTATAGTCTTTGAAGTAAATTGAAAGTTGCTCAGTCGTATCTGACTCTGCAACCCCAAGGACTGTACAGTCTGTGGAATTCTCCAGGCCAGAATACTGGGTGGGTAGCCTTTCCCTTCTCTGGAGAATCCTCCCAACCCATGGATCGAACCTAGGTCTCCTGCACTGCAGGAAGATTCTTTACCAGCTGAGCCTCTTCAGTTCTTTGTAAATGTTTTCAACATCAGCAAGTAATGAGCAGTTCCATTTTGACACCACTAATTTGATTTTCTTTCTTAGAATGCTGGCTTGAATCTCTAATTAAAAATGGAATAGAAGTGCCTCTACTAAGCATCCCTATCACAGGATTAAAATATATGATGGTATTTATATATTGCAAATTGCTACTGTTTATCAAGCTGAAGTTCTATTCCCAATTTACTTATTTTTTAATAAAGAATGGGTGTTATATATTATTAAATATATATTCTGTGTTTATTGGAATGACTGTTTTTTTCTTTTAGGCTGGCAATGTGTTTGCTATAGTTATGGGGTTTTCCAATATTGATATGTCCTTATCCATAAAGTCTAAACATAATCATGGAGTAGCAAATTTTTAATAGATTATTGTATTCCCTTTACTTATATGTCATTGAAGATTTTTGTATAATGTCAAGTATAACATGGGCTTTAGTCTCTTCTCTCTCAGTGACTTTATCTGGTTTCAATATCAAGAGTATCCCAGCCTTGTAAATGATTGTATTTTCAGGAAGAGTGTGTATAATGTGTGGACATTTGTAGTCTACGATACTCCAGTGTATCTCTGTAGTTCCATTCATTGATCCCTGATATTATTTTACTTTATTTCCTATTTCATGAAGCTGCTGCTGTCTTCAATTTTCTTTCATCGGGGAGTCATGTATCTCTTGTCATCACATGGTTAATTACCATCTCTGAGAGGTCTTTCCTGACTTCTCATCCAGTGACCACACATTTTAATCCAGTCTCCCACTGTTTCTCATGATACTCTACTGTGTTACTATTTACCTTCTTCATGACACGGTCGTAATTTCAAATTATATTTTTATGTATGTTTGCTTGCTTATGATCCAAGTCTTCCTCCTAGACTTTAGTGACCTCTGGGACTAAAGACCCTGGTTTTCTGCTTTATTCTTCCATATCCAGCCCAGAGAAGAGTTTATGGCATATAAAAGATAATCTTAGAGATGTGTTGATGAACTTTCTATAACTTAACTCTAGAAATTAACTGAAAACAAAAAGTTTAAATGTTGACACTCTATCCTCAGAAGTAGAAATAAACAACAACAACAAAAAAAAACACATTGCAGATCATTCTAAAGCCCATCGTTTTGTATGTTTGGGCTTCCCTGACAGCGCAGTTGGTAAAGAATCCACCTGCAATGCAAGAGACACTGGTTTGATTCCTGGGTCAGGAAGATTCACTGGAGAAGGGATAGGCTACCCACTGCAGTATTCTTGAGCTTCCCTTGTGTCTCAGCTGGTAAGGAATCAACCCTCAATGTTAGAGACCTGGGTTGGGAAGATCAGAAAGGCTACGTAGTCTAGTATTCTGGGCTGGAGAATTCCATAGACTACATAGTCCATGGGGTGGAAAACAATTGGACATGACTAAGTGAATTTCACTTCACTTTTATAGTGTTCTTAGTAAATTCTGTTACACTGGAATAAAATATAAAGTTTATGAGTTAACATGTTTTCAAAACAATTAAGAACAATATAATTTGCTGTACATACAGTTTTCCTAATGGGATCTTAGACAAAACAAGGTGATCTTAGAAATTTTGTAATTTTAAGTAGTGATGAAAGTTCATTTCAATGTGATGGGAATGTCTTTTAATAAACTAAAATCTAAATTTGGATTAAATATTATCTCTGGTGTGTTTGTGAGGGTGTTTCCGGATGAGGTGGTATCTGAATCAGCAGGCTGAGTAAAGCTGATTGCCCTCCCCAGTGTGAGTGGGCTTCATCTAATCTGTTGAGGGCTTGAAAAGAACAAAAATGTGGGGAAAGAGGGACTTGCTCTCTCTTCCTGACTGAGTTGAAACACGGTGCCCTCTGACTGGGGTGTACCCCACCAGTGCTTCTGGTTTTCACACTTCGGACTCAGACTGGAAAATACCACTGGGTTTCCAGGGTTTCCAGCTTGCAGAGGGCAGATCATGGAATCTTTATAGCTCTACAATTGCAAAAGCCGATTCCTTATGAAACATTTCTCTCTTGATAGATTGACAGACAGACTGAAATCCTATTAGTTCTGTTCCTCTACCTCTAAATCCAATAATGTAGTACAATGATTTCAGATGAGTTCAGGTATCTAACAGGTTGCAATTAGATATACAGAAAATCTTAGAGTAATTTTTAGGAAATATTTAACTTAAAAATAATACTTTAGCCAACTATTTAAAATCCTTAGAAATAATTATTTTACTTTACCCTATTAATTAGCCATCACACTGTGAGTCTTTTCATTTGTTTAAATATGCATTTCATCTAAAAGATGAAGGGCAATCAGGAAAGAGGCCTGGCCAGGACTACCTCAGGGTCTTACATCAAATGGAACAGGACATGATTAGATGTGAACTATTTATGCATGGTATTGATTATTACATACTATAATGCTTTGTTTTTAGACATTTTTATAATTCCATTTATTTGCATCATATAATTTGACTCTCATAATTTCAGTGAGATATTGTATTACTGAGGTTTTACAACAGTGATAGCAGAAACTCAGGTGGGTTAAAAACTGTTGACATTCACATAAAAATCTGTACCAAAAATAATACAGATCGATAACCCTGAAACAGACACAGTTCAGGAAGTCATATGGGAATATATATATATATATATATATATATATATATATATATATATATATACAGCCACTGAAAGAAGAAATAATGAACAGCGTAAGCAATATATGCATATAAAAGCATGCGATACTAAAGTTTACTTTTAAATTAATGAATTAAAAAATCCCATCAGGCAATGAAAGAAGATTAAGTAATTTATGTTAGAAATTAAAATATTACTTTATAGCATTTACTGAGTATCCAGCAATACTAGGTAATTATTAAAAAGAAAATGCAATATTTCTAATAGAATTAATATTTAATTCAATATTTTATATTTGTATTTTTCAAAATAATTGGCTTATAATATTGGGTTAATATAAGGTAAACTAAAATTTTAACATCAGTTAGGGTTGGATAAATTATTTTACAATGTTTATGCCATAAATTCTAACAACTAGTATATTACTGGAGCAAACACCTGCAATGCGTGTGACTGGAAGAAATGGTGGGAGGTGGTAAGTAGAGGTGCTATAATGTAGATGATTTCCTGATGTCTGATGAAAAAATGTACTAAATTATAGTTGTGATATACTCCAAAGTGTATTCAATGGAAATAGTAATTTCCAAGAAAATTAAGGTTCATAATGTCACATGCTTTTTGAATAATATGAAAAGGGTCTGATCAGTCGTTGACAAAAATTTCCAGGATCTTCAGCTTCCAAAAACAGAAAGCAAAGAGCTTAAACTCTAAATTGGGGAGGAATTTAAAAAATACTGTTGTTGCTTTGAGGAAATAAACAAAAAGTGCCCTGGGCTGGGTAGTTGTGAGATTGTTTCTATGCTCCTGAGAACCCCTGCAAGTCAATGCCAGCTGCCTCCTCCTGGCCTTTCCAGGACAGACTCTGATGGGTCAGCGTTTACTAGATGCACATCACACCCCTTGGCTTGCGAGGTTCTGATGACCTCCCCTCCAACAACTGATTCCTCCAGTTCCCTGACACTAAACTCCCACTGACACAACCTGCATTTTAGTTTAAGGTGGATAGCATAGTGATTCAATATTTTTGCAGATTATACTCCATTATAGGTTATTATAAGTTGGTAGGTATAATTCTCTGTGCTGTATAGTATATCCTTGTTGCTTTTCTATTTTATACACAAAATTTTGTGGCTGTTAGTCTCACACCCCTAGTTTGTCTTTCCACTTCCCTTTCTCCTTTGGTAAATGCAAGTTTGTTTTCCATGTCTCCGAGTCTGCTTCTGTTTTGCATATACCTTCATTTGTATTATTTTTTAGAGACCACATGTAAGTGATATCATACATTATTTTTTAGTAGCTATAGTTGCTTTTATGACTTTTTTTTTGTTTTTAATTTACATACAGGTTTATTTAACTGATCTTCAATCCTTTTATATATTTGCCTTTCCTATTGGAATTATTCCTTTCCTACAGATTCTGTTTAATTTCTTTTAATTGGAGTATAATTGTTTTACAATTCTGTGTTTCTACTGTACAATGAAGTGAATGAGCTATATATACCCACACATCCTCTCCCTCTTAGACCTCTCTCCCACCCCACCCCTCCATCCCACCCATCCATGTCATCACGGAGTGCTGAGCTGAGCTTCTGCTGCTATACAGCAGCTTCCTATGGTATATCTAGTTTATACTTGGTAGACCCATCAACACTTCTTTTATGGTATGTTTAATATTGCTGAATTCTCTTGGCATTTGCTTGCTTGGGAAATTCTCCTTCTATTCTAAATGATACTTTTTATGGGGTGGTATACCCTAGACTGCAAGTTTTTGCCTTTGAGGACTTTGAATATATCATGTCACTCATTTCTGGTCTGCAGAGCTTTGGCAGAGAAATTAACCAATAGCCTTATGGGGGTTCCCTCGTAACTGACGTTTTTTCTCTTGCTGCCTTTAGAATTCTCCCTTTAACTTTTGCCATTTTAATTATATATTAACATGTCTAAGTATGTGTCTATTTGGATTCATCTTATTTGAGACCCTCTGTACCTCCTGTACATTGATATGTTTCCTTCTTTACATCTGGGAGGTTTTCAGCCATAATTTCTTCAAATATATGTTAGAACCCCTACTCTCTCTTCTCCTTCTGGAATCCCTATAATGCATATGTGGGCACACTTTTTATTACCCACAGATCCTGTACATCACTTTCATTGTTTCACTTGCCTGTCTGTCTGCTCTTCTGGTTGGGTGATTTCCATTATTCTATCGTCCAAGATCACTTGTGGGGTCCTCTGTGTCATTTAGTCTGCCATTCATTGTTTCTAGAGTGCTTTTATCTCAGAAACAATTATCTATTTTTGATTGGGTCCTCCTTCTAGCTTCTAGTTCCTTGTTAAAATGATCTGTGCTTAGATTCTCTTAATTAGCATTTTTATTACCAACTTTTTGAACTTATTGTCTGTTAGAGTGATTATCTCTGTTTCTTTTTTCTTTTTTTTTTTTTTGAGATTTTATCTTGCTCTCTCAATTGGGAATAGTTCCTCTGCATTTTATTTTACGTAAGTCTACAATCTAGACAGAAGTTACTTATTGTGGTCTTGAGTGGTTGTCTTCATGTGATAGCATGCCTATGTAGATTGTGTGACCTATATGCAAGGCTTTTTTTATTTGATCTTTGATGCAAGGCTGGGTTTGATGTACGTGTCCACCACACTTTTCCTCAGGGTGTGCAGGCTGCTATCACCTTGATAGGAGGTGTGGTTTGTTGTGTGGAGGTGCTGAGTGTGAGCAGGACTCCCTGGCAGCTGCTCTTTCAAGGGTGGGGTCTGTTCTCCAGTTGATGGAGTGGATGCCCTGAGGGTTAGGCTTATGCTAGCTCTGTTCCATTTTGTGTCTTCTTCCTTCTCTCCGCACTGGAGAATCTGCCCCAAAGGAGGGGGGTGCTGTAGTAAATGGGGTGCCTGTGCTTACAGAGATTGGATGGGCTGCCTGTGTGGCTATCTGTGACTCCACTCAGATGCAGCAATGAGGTTGTGTCTTTTCTCCTACTGAGGTCATCCTACCTCTAGAGCAAGGTGGTGGTGTGGAGTGGGCGGGGCCAGAGCATTCCTTCAGCTAGCATCAGGGATCATGACATTGCGGTTGCAGGAACTGAGTGGCTGCTTCTGTAACACTGTCTGCGTAAGTTCCAACAATGGAAAGGGCTACTCGATCTGGACAACATCCCAGGTACCTGGGCCATTGTTGTGTCCCTAAATTGAGTCTTTTGCCAAGAACTGACTGCCATAAATCCAGTGCCAAGGCACAGCATGGAGTGAGTGGGACAATGGTTCACTCAGCTTGGATTCAGGAGCTCCGGGAGGAGGTATCTGCCTCTCTTCACTGCTGGTGGCAAACCCACGCCAGGACCTGTGCCTGAGTGAAGTCTAGGCTTCTCCGGCCTTTCTCACTGTCTCAGCAGTTTTCTGTGAGGCCAGGTGGGCTTGTCTCCTGTGCACAGGCTCCAGGACTGGGATGTTCAGCCTGTGGCGCAACCTGCTCACTGCCCAGGATGAGTACCTGCCTATGCGATTTTCCTTTTTCTTACCCCCCTCCAAAGGGCATAGGTCCCAACCCGATGCTTTTCTTCCAATCCTACCCAGTGATGGAGGAAGCCTTCTTGCAGCCTTGGTTGTACAGTTCTGCCAGTTTCCAATTAGTCTTCTATGAGATACCTTTTTGATATGTTTGTGAGAGAAGGTGAAATTCGTGTCATCTTACTCAGCCATCTTGGGCCTCACCTCGACCTTTTTTCATAAACTGAAACAGTAGTATATCTGACATCTGGATTTCAAATATCCCATTCTCCATAAGGCATCTATCCCTCCAGATCACTTATTCTAGTACCTCTATTACTAAAGCCTTGTAACCCGTGAAACGTTCGATCGCATTGACTCTGTTCCCTTTTCCCCACTTATCAGCCTTCTCCTATATTCATTTCCCACCTTTTCAGCTTATATTTCATTGACTATCACGTGATTTGCTACATCCCAATGGCTCTCTTGACCACTCTTTCCTACTAATAAACGGAAACTCAAGTTGTTGAAGCCAATTTTCCACTCTTAGTGAATTTTTATTGTGAAACATCACAAAACGGGACAGCTAGTTCCACTTCAAGTTTGTGATCACAGACTTGTCGCCCCACACTGCTGTGTGGCAGCTCTGCTGGGCGATGTCATTACTGCTCACTTTCTAAAGTGACTCATACTTTTTCTCTCTCTCCTGAAATCAGGTTCTCTTTCTCCCTCACTGCTTGTCATACCTTCTCAGTATCTTCCTGGTTCCTAATCCTCTACCCAGATATTCACAGGTTCCTAGAATCCGAGAGAGAGCTTCATTTCAGAACCTTAGTGCTTAGTTTTCCTTCAGCCTAGAGAGTTCTTCCCCTAATGTTTCCAAGGCTAAGTAGCTCTCTCCACAGTTGCTTCATTATGATATCACCTTTTCATTAGAGGCTTTCTTCCACTGCCTCCAACCATCCTAAATACAACCACCTCTTTACCTATAGTTCCTATACTACAATCTCCAACTGAACCTGGAGTTTCGATAGCTTACCTTTTTGTTTGTTCTAAGAGGACTTTTGTTGTTTTTCCAACCCTGGTAAGTAATAATTTCTCACTGCATAAACAGTGAGATAATTAATGAATTATTTAAATTAGTGGCATGCAGATTTGGAAGTGTCTTAAGAGGATATTACATATAATTCTTTAACAAATGAGGATATGGAATCTCAGGTCAGTTGACAGTCATAGGCTACAACACTGAAGTTGGGAGAAGAACTTAGCTGGCTTTTTATAATGATCAATCCTATGACTAAAATATAATAACTCCTGTCTAATCTGGAGCCCTCAATTCTATCAGAGTTAGCCTCTGGCTATGAATTTGCCAAATCAGATGTTAATTTTTCAATGTAGGTGCTTAACGCTTTCATTAGGAAAAAAAGTAAAACAAAAACAACCAAACAAGAAAACCCCACAAAACTTCTTATCCGAGACAATAGTGACATTATCACTTTAATTTTTTCTAAATATATTTTTTCTCCTCCCTGTTCAGAGGCCCAAACTCTGGACTAATGAAAAACTGGAAGTAGCTCTTCCTAAGCGTAGAGATAGCATTTGGGTAGGGGTGGCTAAGTACCGCAATTTCCTTTCTTCCTAGTTTTATTTATGCATTCAGAAACTTAAACTCCAGAATACTATCTTGAATGGTATATGAATTTTCTATTGCTTTCACACACAATTACCACAAACTTTAAGCCTTAAAACAGGACAAATTTATTATGTTAGAGTTCTTTCGGTCAAAAGTCTGGTGTGACCCTCACTGGGCTAAAACCAAGGTGTTAAAAGAACTGCTTTCTGTTCTGGTGGCTCTAGGAAGATCGTTTTCCATCTTCTGAAGGTGGATTGCATGCCTTGACTCCTGGCCACCTTCTTCCATCTTTGAAGCAACAGCAGACTGAGTCCTCAAGATTTTAACTACTCTTGCTTCTTCTTTGCTTGTCCCATCATTCTCAGACCACAGCCTGGAAAAGGTCTTTACTTTAAGAAACGTATGGGATGACTTTGAGTCCACCTGGCTAAACAGGCAACCTCCCCACCTCAAGGTCTATATCCTAGATCACATCTGCCAAGTCCCATTTGCCATGGAAGGTAACTCATATTGCCAGGCTCCAAGGATTAGGACATACACATCTTTGTGGGTGGGGGTATTATTCTGTCTGCCAGAAAGGAGTTGAAAGGTAGGGTGGAGTCAAGTATATTCTCTACATGTAAAGCTTTATAATTAGATTTGTAATCAGAATAATATGTTCTGGATAAAGTATTATAAATTTTTATAAGGATAGTGACAATGAGCAATAGGAAACTAACTCATCTCAGTTCTTCATAGTTGCACTAAATATTTGTCTTTGATATATGAACTATATCCATAAGCCTACCCATATAGCTAACTTGGGTGTCCTTCAAGCTTTAAATGCACCTTACATACTCAAAGTGGAAATCGACTCACCTTACTAACAAACACCAAGTCTATGCATTCCTCCACACATTTGGGGTTTATGAGGAAAAGAAAATCAAGAAAAATTATCTTAAAGTTTAAGAAGTAAAGTATATAACCATTGAATGTAGGAGCAAAAAGTAATTGTTATAAAGTACTTGTTTCTCTCAGTAGGATGAAAGATTTGGTCTCTGTGGAAGAGTAAAATGACATGAGATGAAATAGAAAAGATAAAGGAATATGATTCTAAGAGAAGTTTGTGTGTGTGTGTGTGTGTGTGAGAGAGAGAGAGAGAGAGAGATCTATTTCATGCATTTCATATAAGTAGTTAATGGCAGAAATGGGAAAAAGAAGAAAGCATATATATCTGCTGTACATACCAAAAATTTTCTGCTTTAAAGAACAGGAATCTTTTAAGTTATCGACCATACACCTAGCACAGTACCTGACTTAGCACAAGTAAATGTCTCCTTAGTGATTAATTAAAATAATTAAATGGTTAATTACAAAGTAAGTGGGAAATGAAACTTGTATTAAAACTACAAGGCTAAACAGGATAGTAATTGCTGAAGTACTGAAGGCATCAAGTTTAATTACCCTTTTACCTTCAGAAATACTTATTTTCCAAGTGATGGGATGAATGATCTTCATTCCTACTCAATTATGTCTTTAAGTTGATTCAGGGCAGGCTTTCAGATCTTCCAGGAAAGTATCTTCAGAAAAGTCCTCATCAAAGGGAATCATTACTCTGAGAGGAAGAGGTTTCTTTCAAATGTAGCTGAATATGGAAGTTCTACTAAATGCACAAGCTGCCATGTGAAGAGCTTCCAGAATCCCATCTGGAGTAGGGGCATAAAAGACTATTTCTCCACTGCATGTAAGCACTGATGTTAAGGTTAATTTGACCTACCATTGATCCAGGTCATTCTGATTAGCTTGTGAAAGGAAGTTGGAAAAAGTTTGATAGCTTTGCAAAACAATATTGACGCTGATTATAGATTGTAAGAGAGCTTGCTCTGTTAGTCCTAACTGCTAAAGACTCTTACTGCTCAGTTTTACCTGCTGAGCAGTATGATGATCACAGGAACCAGGATGGTCAAACCGTTCCATCCCTTAAACTCCCATCCAACAATGCTCACGAGTTCATCCTAAGATGTAGGGGTATTGTTACTGCACCCACCCTCCTGAATTCATGCCCGCAATGCAGTGAGGGGACCAAGGGCTAGCTCCAGGCACACTTGTGATTTCTTTCTCTGTGTCCCTCCTCATCCTTCATTACTTGTCACCTGTTGGTGATTTCATGGTGTGGGGAGGACCATATTATGTGTGTAGAGAGACAGATTGATAAATATGTGGAAATATGCATAAGAAATGTACAGTTTAAAAGAAAAACTGAGTAATAGTATCTCACAGAAGATCCATGGTTCATGATTCATTGAATATTTAAGCCAAAGTCTAGGGTACTGATGAAGGACTTCAGCCCAGAATAGTTACAAAGTCTTTAAACGGGAACATTTTGAAGGATGAATGGAATTTTGGGGGAAAAAACAGAAGGGTCACATATTTCCATTAGGTGCATCTGGCTAGACAAAATTTTTGATCTTGGAAGGTTTAATTTTGAGTATTTTAAGACCAGGAGATTCCAGAATTAAAATTTAACACACACTGACAAACTGTGTAACTGTTTAAACTGCCCATCCCCAGCAATATGTCCTCTTTCAACTGCAAAGCATTTAGACAAGTCTTTATCTTCTCTAGGGAGGGAATTTTACTACATAAAAGACCTCTGAGATGTTTCCTCATTTGTAATGGAATCAGCAATGCTCTTGATATGAGTAGTATTTCAACCTCAACTTCAGAGAACCCTGACAGCTTTCATTATTATTGCTTCTTACAGTGTGATGTATTGTAAATTTATACTCATTAGGATGTCCCCAATACTACAGAGGAGTAGTCCAAAGAGTTATAGTATACACAGTATTTGTCTTTTTAAACTGTCGTGTATCAAAATTCTTTTTCTTGACGGTGAATGGCTGGCATAAGCCATCCAGAGGCTCTCTATTTTGTGCAAATGGTGCTGAGTCTAAAAATCTGAAAAACACTGGAAAATCAGCATCTCTATCATTTATGTGGAGTTTTGATTCTCACTGTATTTCACAGGGCTACTTCGTAAGTCTCGGCTTTTTTTTTTTTTTAATAGAACAAAAGGATCAGAAGATAGAAAACATGGCTGAGCCTCGTCTGGCTAGTAATTTAAAATCTCTCAAGATTCACAGTGAAATATTGAAAAGCATGAGCAGAGTGACCTGATCAGAGCTGTGCTTTATTTACTACAGCTAATATGGTCATGCCAGATTTAGAATGACTTAAAACAAAAAATGTATGCTGGATCAGAAATACCCTTTTGGAAGCTAGTTCACTGATTTTATTCAGAGGTAATAGGATTTGGACTGTGGTGTAGCTATGGGGAAAATCAGTCAGGTATGAACCAGAATTTGGGAAGGAGGTGACTGGTAACTAGATGGTGGGAAGAAAATAGAAGCTGAGAACTCTAAGTCAGAATGACTATAATATTATGATGCCATGATTATAGTTAAGGAGATTAGCAGAAGGAATAGCAGTTGAGCTTGTACTGATAGGGATTTTTGAGGATATGGTTCAAAGATCAGATTAGAGAGGACCCACCCCTGTTTGAGGCATAGTTAGTTCTCTATGCTGCTCATGATGTCTTGAGTTACACTTTATTTTTTTTTAAACACAATTCCATTGTTATTTACTAGTTGTAGAATCTAAAACATTTTTTTTTTTTCATCTGTACTCACTCGCTTACCCCATGACAGTATTAAGTAATGGAGCCCATGAGAAATGGCAATGATAATGGCAGGGTTTCTGGAGATGCAAACTCCCTCAGCTCCCACTTCAGTCAAAGGCTGTCTGTTTTCAGGACCTCTGCATCCTAAGATGATACCCCACCTCCATTTATTTCCAGTCATTATACAATCTCTGAACAGGAGCTGGAAGAAGGTCCTCCTGGAGGGCTGGAGACATTACTCTGGCTACTTTGAAACGCAAGTATCTGCCAGGTGAATGCCTGTTTAGCTTTATGGCTGGTGTAGGCCAAGCCTTTCTGAACTAAGGGACAGGAAAAGAAATGCTAACTCTTTCTCTTCTACTGGTGCCCATATCAGGCTTGTTTCTGGCAGCAACCTCATGCGCGGTCCCCATTTGTTTTTATAAATCTAATATCACTGCCTTAAAAGGAACGGAATTCCTGCCACACAACCGATCAAAGTCGTTCTACTTCTATGTCTCACTATGACCTTCAGCTTCTATTTTCCAGGTACTTCTTAAGGATTTTATTGGGAAATTAGGACAGCCTGAGTCAGGAACTGTTAAAACAGCAGTTGGTTAAGACAGGACATGTCATAGGTAGAAAATACACCTTAGGCTTACTAAACCATGTAACTGATACATTCATTAAAATAAAATTATTTTTTTCATATCAATTCTAGTTATCAAGGAGGTCATAATAAAAATTATTGTATGGCGACTAAGGATAAAAATCTTAATGTTAACTGTGCTTAAAAGTTCTCTCTTTGGGACCTCAATATACTTTGAAGCCATTGGCTACCCAGTTTCTAAAAAGTCTTAAAAGAGTGTTTATGAAGAAAACCAAGGAACACCCTCAGTTATGTTCCTTAACTCAGTTATATTCCTAAACTGAGGCAGTTTCCTCAGTTACTTTACTAAAAATTTTGAATTCTCTTAAATGCATTCACAATTCCTTTATTCAGTCATTTATTAAATACATATTAAGCACTGCATGGACTTATTCTCAAATTATAAGAAAAGCAGGAATAAGCTATATCAAATGAGCTATATTAAAATACATGATAAATGCAATAAGAACAGGAAAGACTATCTCTACTCTCAAAAGATGAGTCAAAGACTGCAAGCAGGATAGATGTCCCAAGGGGCTGTAGCAGGCTGGCAGGAAGCAATGCTGTGTACAAAGAAAAATCCAAATAGCTGGGGGTTGGCACATTTTAAAATGTCAAGCAGGGTACAACACAGCTAGCTTTGCAGTCCAAGTAGAATAGAAGGTAAGTGGTCTGGAAGAAAAACCAAAAAAGGAATCTAAAGAAAACCTGGAAGTTAACTATAGATGGGAATAAACTATGATTATACGAGTAACAGGCATGACAGCCAGAACTCAGGGTAAATATAGTAAAGATGGAGAAAAATACTGCCTTATAGAACATTTTAAGAGATTAAAAAATCAAGAGGCCTTGGACTGGATAGTTGATTGGACACTGAAAAGGAGACATCAGAATGCTCATAATAGAGACCCAGGAGGACTGGAGAGAGTAGCATGTGAAGAATAAATAAGCAAGGTTTCCTGGAAATCAGGGGAGAGAGAGTTCTGGGAGTGAGTAGTTAACTGGTCCAGTATATAATGTAACAGAGAGTGTCCATGAGGCAAGAGTTAAACAATTCTCAGTTGGTCAGGGCATAAAAATGGCAAAATTTAAACCCAGCATTTCTGTTAAAGTAGTAAAGACAGCAGGTTTCAGTTGATCAGGAAATGAAAACTGAAGCATAAATTCAGTGCTATGTTTTTATGAAACTGGGTGTGTAGGACTGGTGAATCAGTAAGGGTAACTGGAGTGACGTACTGACCAGTTTATGGGAAGACAGATGGGAAGCTGAAGCAAATCAGTTTAGATATGGATAATCAAAAACCTCTATATCCACATCATATTAGAGAAAACAATTCACTGGATTTAATTTTATGTCCTTAGAGTTAAAACATCCATTTCTGAATGTGGTGTCATAAGAGTTGTTGAGAATAGTGCCCCCTTCTCCATCTTGAGATGCAAGCGAGAAGCTGAAGATATTAATGCCATCAAGAAACCTTTATTGCTTGAGGTATGGTTCTTTCTTTCTGATAAAATCTATGTAATTTTTGTATTTCCTTTTATGTCTTGCTGCCAACAGGTACAGAGTTAAACATGCCAAATTAGAAAAAATACAGATTAACCCTGACAGTGTATATTCTTTCCTTCTTATCTTCTGTTCCAGATTTATTAAGATGTTTTGTGGTAAGTGGTTATAATTTCTAAAGAAGCAGGGTAAACAGATACCAAATGATGCCGGTGGTACAGTGTCTGCCCTTGATGTCAGTATGCCGGTGAGAGTAGCCTGTTGAAGGAGCTTGTACACATGGATACAAAATTCAACATTAAACTACAAAAACATCTGAACTCTTCTCTTAGTTTCAATCCTTGTGTTCAACTCCAAGACATCTAACAAGGTTTATTTTTCAGTCTGAATTTCTCCACTGGAAAATTTTGACAACTTTTTTTTAAGTAGGTAACGACCTCGTCTTTGTGCCTAATTGTGCATAATTACCCCTAACAATGGGATACCTTCCAAAGCATATATTAACATGAACTGAGAAATTGCAACAATGGAGTTACAAATGACTTTGAAAATATTTTGAGCAAAATCGAAAGGTAAGTAATGGCAGTAATTCTACTGAACAACCAAGTATTAGAATCAATACATTTGTTAGCCAGTATTTGAAATTAAAAGGGAATGCATAATTCATCATTCCCTGGTTATAATTCAGTCAGTCAATTCAATGCTGACCTATAGAGAACCTTATCTTGCCTTTCACACTTTTAATGTTAAATGTTGGCCATTTGGAATAAATTTGATTTAGGTAACCTTTCGTGGAGTACAGGTACATGGATGCCATAAATGTCAAGAAGAGAATAAAGCTCTGTCTCTTCATGCAGACATATAACAGAGAAAAAAACTGTCATTGGTACACACTAGATAGTCATGGAAAATCTGCTTATTTTCAGAGTTATCAACTGAGAATAGCGTCATCAAGAAAAGTAATATAAGTAGAAATTAAAATGAATCAATATTAACCAGAGAGGGCAGAAATACCATGTTAATCACCTCTGTATCCTCAACAGCATCTAGTGTAAAGCCTCAAGTTTTGGGCACCCAGCAAACGTGTCTTGAATAAACGGCATTTTAAGTTATTCAACAACAGTTTGTTGTTGTTTAGTCCCTGAGTTGTGTCCAGCTCTTTGTGAGCCTGTGTACCAAAGCCCACCAGACTCCTCTGTCCATGGGATTTTTCCAGGCAAGAATATTGTAGAAGATTGCCATTTCCTTCTCCAGGAAATCATCCCGGCCCAGAGATTGAACCCAAGTCTCCTGTGCTGCCAGGCAGATTCTTTACCACTGAAGCCCTTAATTGCAGGTATCCCCATTTTTCCCTAAGATATATATTTCTCTTTTAGGTTTCATGGAATTGATGTAATAAAGGAATACACAATTCCTGATATTATTTTAATTAGAAACTGGTTTTGATTTATTCTAAGATCCAAACTCCTTGTTATGGATTGAATACTTTTGTCTCTCTCCACCTTCGTTGAAACCCTACCCTCTCAATGTGATTGCTCCAAGAAGTGAGCCTTTGGGAAGTAATTAGGATTTGATGAGGTCATGAGGGAGGAGCCCACAGAAAATTCACAAAGCTCTTGCTTCCTCTCTCTGCATTCCAGCACAGGCAGGTATAAGCAGTCAGATGTCAACAAGCTGCAAAGAGGCCCTTACAAGAATTAGACCAGGCTGGCCCCCTGCTCTCAGACTTCCAGACTCTAGAACTGTAAGAAGTAAGTTTCTGTCATTTTTAAGCCACCCAGTCTGTGGTATCTCTGTTACAGCAGCTCAAATAGAAAAGGTATTTTATATGTCACATACCACATACACAGTTGGAGAACACAAAGACTAAGGAGATTTTTCATACTTGTAACTAAACAAACCAACCACATGACCACATGATTTACCCTTCAAAGGAAAAAAAGAAAAAAGAAAATACCCTGTACCATTTATCACTAAATTTATCACTTTTTGGTTATTTGTGTATTTGAACCTGGGTAAGTACTCTGATTTGATTTCCTTTGCAGGCATCCTTGCTCATTGATTCTGTAAGATTTCCTCTATATGAAACTAGAACTTAATATTTAAGCAAAGACTTATGATTCAATAGTAGAAATTTGGCCATTCCAAGTCTATTAGTTTCCCTAGGCCAAAACTGTTTCATTAGAGTTGTACAGATGAATGGAAAGAAAAAAAAAAAAAAGACAAATCCAAATTTCTATATATATTCAGAAGATTAACACATTTATTTTCTTTTTACTAGCTTCTCACAACCATTATGTATTATACATTTGGGATTACTTAAAAGAGTAAAATAATCACACTTGATTAAAAATGACTTGCATTGTTTAATCTGAGATTGATACACTGATTTTATCTTATAAAGGTACTGATTTACCTTATTGTTGGTATAACCAATCACCATAACACATTATCACATATGATGTAGAATGCTCACTATAGTGCTGCTTTTCTCTCATTGGAATCATATTTATAGAAGACTAACAAAGGGAGTTAGGGTTGGTGGCTCAGATGGTAAAAAATTTGCCTGTAATGAAGGAGACCTGGGTTCGACTCCTGGGTTGGGAAGATTCTCTGGAGGAGGGCATGGCAAACCATTCCAGTATTCTTGCCTGGAGAATCTCCATGGACAGAGGAGCCTGGTGGGCTATAGTCCACGGGGTCTCAAAGAGTCAGACATGACTGAGCAACTAAGCACAGCACAACAAAGGGAACAAACTAAATTTCTAGCTTATAATGCTTTGCATTTCACTTGTAACAATCTGTTGAAAACATGACACATGCATTGAAATTATTTTCTCATTAGAAATTAAGGAAAAGAAAACACACTACTTTCTAAAACTTTAGGTGCAGAATATCTACTTTCTTCCTAGTATTACAGTAACTGGAAAAGTTTTAAAATAAAACTCCAATATAAAATACTAAAATCTTTCAAATCCTCACATGAATTTTGTTCACTTTCAGAAAGAGCATGAAACTCCTCAGCCATTTTAGAAATGAACTTAAACATAAAATTTATCATATGTGATGATTGCAAATACTTACCCATACCAAAACCCATTTAGGGGAAAATTAGGCAAATAGTAACTGCTCCTATGTCTGAATTAATTAGGAACAAATCCATAGTTACCATAGCAACTCCTTCCATTTCAAAACATATGATATCGATATTATTTAAGAGCTTTGTATAACTCCTTCCTATCTTTGTAATTGCCTACATCTGACATTACACGGAGATGACATTTGAAACATACCTTTAAATCTAGTTATGCACATATTTTGTAGTTTGCCATCAGTTTTTACAACTGAACGAGCTAATCAACAGACTAAAAGTGATTACAAATGTTAAAGAAAATCAACTCCATTTTAAAAATCTACTCCATTATAAAAAGTCCATCATTTAATATGGGAGGTAGACCATTACACCATCTTTCTCAGAATCCTGCCAGACAATATTGAGATTTTAAAGTGTAAAAGCATAAGAAATATGGGGAGAAAAAAAGTAATGGCACCAACCATTAATGTAAAAATGAAAGATATATGGATGAGAAAGGTTTAGCGACACACACACAAAAATAGTAAATTTCCATAAGATCCAACTAAGAAAATGAAGGGGGGGGAAAAAGCAGTCTTACAGTGGGATTTAATTCCAGATATAATATTCAAATACCACTATTACATTTGTTTAAAACTTGGGAAAATCATTTTTCTATTGGATACTAATTCTCTTAGTCTTGAATTAAGGATGTTGGGCTTTATCAACAGCTTTTAAAAAGGGGTCCATATTGGAATCTCTCATGGAGTTTTTCAATAATATGCATGTTGGCACTCAATTTTGCTCAGTCTCCTTGGAACAGCAAAGTCAAATCACTGTCAAGCAAAATTCACTTTTTCACTGGCAAGCACCTTCAGTAATGAGATTAGGAGTATAAGGAAATTACTTTCTTAGGGAAAGAAAATGATTCTGAAAATAACAAATTTTCTTATCAAGTCTTAGGTTTCATTTGAAAGCCTTACAGAAGCATAGGGAGCCAGTCTGGAGACTTGAACAGAGCAAAAAATCATGGAAGGACCAATCTCAGCCAAAATTTGATGGTGATCCTTCAATCTGAAGAGTAAAATTAAGTTGGAATCCACAACAAGTGGAAGAGAATATGGTTTAAACATTTCATGACATCAATTTTCTCATATTTAGGATGAAGAGTGTTGGCAAAGCAGATTTAAATTTTATCTGCAAGCCTAAATATCTATTTACTTAAATTTTTGTTGTTATTTTGCTGCTTAATGGCTCAATCATGTCTGACCCTTTTGCACCCCCTGGACTGTAGCCAGCCAGGCGCCTCTCTCCATGGGATTTCCCAGACAAGAATACTGGAGTGGGTTGCCATTTCCTTCTCCATGGGATCTTCCCACCTAGGGACTGAACCTGTGGGTGGATTCTTTCCCTGTGAGCCCTCTAGTTAAACATTACTTAAAATGTTACTTTGACTTATATATTATTCATCATTACATTTAACTATATTTTACAGTAAAGTATAAAATCAACTGTTATTTCATTAAGTAGTTTATTTTTTTAACTCTTCAGAACATTTTTATTAGGGTCTGAATTATACGTAGTAAGGTGCATTAGAAATGTACAGCTCAATGAATCTTCCCTTTGTGTCCATCCATGTAACCCTCATCTAGATCCATTCACGGGGTATTTCCAGCCCTCCAGAAGTTTCCCTCTTCAAAGACAACCATTATCCTTATTTCTATCACAAAAGATGAATTTTGTCTGGAACTTCACAAAAATGCAGTCACCCGGTACCTAGTTGTTTTTATGTCTGGCGTCTTTCACTCATCTGCTTTTGGAGATTGATCCTCTGTGCACACAGCAGCATTCATGAATTCCTTTTCAGATTAAAAATTTAAAGAATGATGAGTGACCACTGGCTGCTGGTATGCACTTTGGTAGTATTCTGTCCTTTTAGAAAATAACCACATGTTCTTAAAATAGAAGCACATTAAAATAGGAACCATGTGTTCATGGAAATCTTTCTTACCAGACTTGGAACAGAACCTAACTACTTGGTTTATCCACCATAAAACAAGATTTTATTTACCTGGGGTTAGGCCTGGTGTAGCAGTCTCTATTGGACCTGCTTTGCAAACTCAGTCCTATTATAATGACAACGGAAACAAGAGACTTTTGAAATAGGAGAAATAGTTACAAACAGCACCCCCTTTGTTTCCTAACTTACCAAGCTTTGAAAACAAGCTTTCTTTCAATTATGCTTTCGCTTTTTCAACATGAACATGCAAAGATCACTTGAGAATAAAATCTTCCATTTATCTGTGGAATACTGCAGGCCTAAACAGCTGTCATGTAAAGCTCTGATAACAACAACAACAACAAAAGTCAGTTTGTCTGCCTCCAGTTGTGGAGGGATTTACGACAGAACAGATTTTCATTTTCTCGAGTTTCAAAATGCATCTTACTTTTATAAATTCAACCTTGTACAACTGAATGTGTGAGTCAGAAAAGCTAAAACAATTTTGTTAGAAAAGAAAATGGGAAAAGGGTCGAGGGGTAAGTTCCTCACTCTGTTCTGCTAGATAAGATGTCCAATTTAGAAAACATACAAGCTTATATATTTTCAAAGTAGGATGTCTGTTTCCATCATTAAGGTTACATAAAGAGAGAAGACATTTGAACAGCAAGTAACGACAATTCTGGAGAGGTATAGAAATAAAGGACTGTCTTCCAATATCAAAGTGATTTCTCTAACACGAAGCAGTTAATGACTGTGCTTTGTTCAATTTGGCTTAATCTATATAACTCTGAACATGTTCTGATAAAAGCTTTTTTTTGATTAAACATCGATATTGGACATACTCATTGACAGAAGTTTCTTCAACACCTAACTTCAAAGTAATCTTTTTGACACCATAGAAGATGCAATCTATTGCCTGCCTTAGAGAAAGTTAAAATTTAATTACAGGGATGAAATAGTCATAAAAAAATTTTGTGGCGTGATGAGATCTAAATAGTTTTATGCTAGAATAATAAAGGAGTTTTGCATAACGTAATAGTTCTTCCCCAGCTGCAGGAGATTAGTAAACGTTTTGGAAGACAAAAATCTAAGTAAGTTAGGGTTGACAAAAAAAGGTAATAAGAAAAACTGTTAGAGTACTTATATATTTATATATGCATATATATATATATATATTTAATTTTAATACTACAAAATAAGACTCTAAAAGGATATGCCACATATTACTATACAGCAGGCCCTGTGTATGCATGGTTTCTGCACTCACGGATTCCACCAACCACAGATAAGTAGGCTGGCCCTCCTCCACCATTTTACTTAAGAGTCTGAGCATCTGTGGATATTACTTTCTATGGGGGTTCTAGAATCAATTCATCATAGACACAGAGGATAACTTATTTTACCTAGTTTGATAGATGAGTTTCAGAATTTTTTTTTTCCAGACATTTCAAGGAGAGGATGATTAAACAATTTCTTTGTTTTTACACTGAACGTGGCAGTCCATTTCTTTTTACTTTTCAGGACGGAAGACTCGAGGTCTCCTCCCTCCCGGCTCCTGCCCTTCTCAGCTGCACTAGGACACTGAGCCTCAGCTGTCTTGGTTCTTACAGAGATGACCCTGGGTGGAGTAGCTGTACAGCCCGACTTTAGTTTTCCTGGCTCTCCTTCACTCATCCCTAGTTCTCACAACAAAGGCTTGTGCTTTGTGTGGTCTGGTTTAGGGTATCGTGAGTATGCCATCACGGTGAGAAGAGCAGACCTCAGAAATTCACTGATCCCAGGATGAGATGCCCATGGAAGGGACTTGAACCCAACTCCAGCTTGTGAAAACATCTGAGTGAGGAGAGTGAGTTCCTGCTGTATAAAGTGTCTGTGTTTGTATAACATGGTTAGAGTGAAACATTGTTATTACTGCATTTGCTTAAGTCAGACAGTTGGGTGGCTTTTCTCTTTTAAGAGTCAGACGTGTTTCATGCTTACTTAGACCAGCTGACATACCCTAGGCAAAATTAGAGCTGTCTGTGCTTTGAGACTTGCTAAAATTGCATAATGATTTGAGGGTGCTTTTAACTCTTACATCCAATCCCAAACTTGACGTGCCATGTGAACTACTGATGGGTGGAAATAGAGAAAAGTAAAGTGGACGGTACATATGTATAACTATTACAACCAAACTTTTCCTGTATAATTATAGATGATGTTTTCAATTGCTAAAGTTACATCTGTCTACACTCATGTGTTAAAACATGGAGAAAGACTGGCTTGCTTTTGCCATGGATGACGGATTGACTAATTATTAACAGATCTGAAGCAAAAACAACTATTAGCTTATGAAAAGAAAGTGAGCCTTTTATTTTGTCCTAGATAACATTATTCATAAGTTACAGACAATTTTTTTTCATTTACTAAGTGATCTCTGCAAATAATCTACAGATTAACATTTAAGCAGTGATAAATGGATGCACATAAATACCAAGCTACTAAGAATAAAGATGGGGCCATTCACTAGACTAGCTGTAAACGGATGTTTCCATACACTCAGAGTAGAACATGGATAAACTTTAGGAAGAAATGGGGAAACATTTGTTAGTATGCAAAAAAGAAAAAAACCCAGGAAGGAATTGCCAAAGAGGTTTTAACGGACAAGATACTGGGTATGGTTCTTGTTGCTTTTAAATAGAAAGATATTCCAGGCATAGTACATGCTCTGGTGACAAAGGGGGCAAATTCAAGTCCCTGCTGTATGATAATCCAAGGGTTACAATGCAACACAGACTCTGTCTGGGCTTTCCTTCTTTTGCTGTGGAGCAAGAGTGATGATCACACTAGATAACTTATAACAAATGGAAATGGTGTTCTTGATGAAAAAGGATTAAAGATTAATTAAATAAAACTTGTCAAGTTTTTTGGGGGGCTTCCCAGATGGCATAGTGGTCAAGAATCTGCCTGCCAATGCAGGAGATGCAAGAGACGTGGGTTCGATCCCTGGATCAGGAAGATCCCCAGAGGAGGAAATGACAACCCATTCCAGGATTCCTGACTGGAGAATTCCACGGACACGCGAGCCTGGCAGGCGACAGTCCATGGGGAAGCAAAGAGTTGGAAATGACTGAACACACATACAGAAGGTTTTCTTGGGATAAGATCTACATGATAATGTATAAGGGAAATTCTGGAATGGAGTACTTTACAGGAAGAGATTTCAATTTTATGTAAAGCAGAAATGACTTCTTCAAACTAAGGACAGGGGAGCTAACTAAATAAGGAGGTCTGCAGACCATCCAGTAAAGATGCCAGTGTTTACTCAGAGAGCACAAAGTAGGCTGCATAAGCTCTTTTTCTCTTCCACTGGACTAGAAACAAAACAACTTGAACTGAGACACTCAGAAAAATCCCTCCAAGGAATAAACACTGGGTAGATCCCAGAAACATCCAACACACTGGAGTTGAGTTTCTACTATTTGCTGGGTACCGCACTCCACCCAAAGTGCAAAATGATAGACTTACGTAACTTACATATGCATAACCATATACATTTTTGTATGTATGTGTGTGCTCCAAGGAAAGGCAGCTTCACAAAACTACTCAGGACATAAAACAACCGCCCAGAAGGACAACATACCCTTACCCTTCATACAAGTAGCACTTCCAACACGTGTCCTAAACCGTGATCGTCATCTCTTCTCTATCTTCATGTCTTGTATCATTGTTACCAGTATCATTCATCAAGTTGCCTATATCTTAAATCAGGGGACCCTCATTGCCTCCCCTTTTCTTGCTTACCACACAGCCAACTGGTCACCAAATCCTTTACATTTGTTCTGCTATCTCACTATCCTGTCCCCTCTTCACCATTTCTACTGCAAATAAATAATAGCAATAAACGATGTTGCTTTCAAAGTTTTTAATGGTTTCCCAGTACTTTCAGGAGATAAGCCAACTTTCTCCACTTGGAAGGCAAAACTTTTCACAGTCACTTTTCTACTTATAAATAGATGTGATGCTTGCTTCTTCTCCTAGGCTTCTGAATACCAAAGCATCACTGGGAATTTGTATATTCTGACCTCACTAAAATCATTACCTTTCCTCCTGCCCACTCTTTCATGCTTACAGTTTTTTGGCTTAAGCATTAATAATAATAATAATAAACCCTTTCAGGGTTTTAAATCTCTACATTTCTGGTGATGAGCACACTGCTAAAGGTAAGAAATGAAGCTATCCACAAACACACAAAGGAAATATAAACAGATGGAACCAGTTGGGATAGAGATGGAGCTGAATCTGACCTCCAGCAGACCCTGAGTCTTATTATATATTGATTTTACTACATGAGCACATTAAGTGACACACCTCCCAGTGGCCAAGACCAGATATTAAGGACCAAAAAAGGATAAAAAGGAGGTGGGCACCCCACTCCTTCAGGGAAAAAGCCCTGCTCCTTCCCTGATGTAATAATGCATGTGCAGCATCCCCATCATTATTAGACTCCCTCCTCCTCCCTTTGTCTTTATTTTATAAAATTAAATCACTCTCATCATAAATGGGCGAGGAGTTAATGTAAACTTACTTCCCTACTTTACATTTCTCCATCCTTTGGCCACTGAATAAAGCTCTTGCTGTGTTGACCTCAGTTATTCACCTACTGGAAGAGAACGGAAAAAGCACCCTGCCCTGCCAAGGTAGGGAGCCCCAGTCAGGCTAGGGCATGGGCTGTGTCCATACGACCAAGTTCAGTAATAACACCTGGATCAACCATGTTTATATATTTAAAATAAGATTGATACATGTAATCAATACTGAAGAATGAGTATGATCAATTATATGTCTTAGAAGTTTTCTTAAAAGGCTTAGCCAAATTACACAATATGTGAGCATCACCAACAAACAGGTATATCTGACTTTCTAAATGTTCTCTTTCTTTAGTTTTACCTTATTCTAGGCCCCTCATCTCCTGTAGAAATTTGAATAACTTGCACACCTTTAAAAACTTGGTGACATAAGTTAAATCCTCCTCAAAAAAAAATCACATTTCTGAAATGCAAATTATCATGTAATCGTTTGACAATATAATTATTTTACTTACATAGTTCTAAGAGCTACACACAGAATAAGATCAAAGTTCCCTAAGAGAGCACACAATATTTCCAGTTTGAATTGTGTAAGAAATTTCTGCTTCTCTTCAGTATTGTTTCTGTGCTCCAGACACTCCTAAACTTCCTTGACGAATCATGTAACTTAATACCAGGTGAAGGCTGTTCTCTTGTCTTGTCGAGAACCCCTGATCAAGTCAAGAACCCTGACTTCCCATTGTGTCTCAGGTGCCCTTGAGGAAGCAGTACACTGCTGCTTGTATGCAAACAATCTATATGCATATTTAACAGAATTTGCAACACTACATTATAGTCTTTTGTTTGGGATTTGTTTCTTCCTTCAGCAGATGAACTTTCTGCTCTGGGAGCCTGTTTTACTCCTCTCTATATCTTTAAGTGCATTTCTTGGTTCTTGGTCCCCAGGAGATGCTCCACAGGACAGAAATCGTTCCAGCAACCAGAGGAAGGAAGAATGACAGACATAGAAAGCTCCACCTTTTCAGCTTTTGCTATAGGTTTAGATATTGCTGATGCTTTTTAACACTGAATAAAAATCACCCTGAGACACAAATATCTACGTTTTAAGATGTGCTAATGCTTGCATTAAACCACCACTTTATGTCCAATCTTATTCACAACTAATGAATAGGTTAATTGTCCTGAATCTCAGGTCAGCAGAATAAGATGTGCTTTAACTGAGCAGCACGAAAAGTGGTCTCTTTTCATAAATGAATGCAGCACAAGGTCCTGTTGTGCATATAATCCATGACACAGAAATAAACCCTCTGAAGAACTATTATCATAAATAGCATTATTAGGGTTGAGCTGAACTTCATTTTTTTTCAGCTATCGCTCAAAATGGATTTATAAAAACATAAAAGGTGTTTTGAGCTTGGTGGAAACTTATGCCATTAGAGGCTGATGTGGCTATTATTGGATGTTTCCATATGACTGTCTTCCAGAGGCCCATGAAATTTGAATTTACTTGAAAAAGTAAATGCAGAATTATTTGTTTTGACATTTTTAATCACTTTTCCATTTAAAAGCTAAAGAAAAGAAATTGCTGGGGAAAATTATAAAAAAAAGTGTCAGTATGAACACAAAGAAATGAGAGATTTGTAAATAAAACTTAACATTACTAAAATGTCATTTAGTTGTTGTGCTTTTATTACTTTTTCAGAACATGAAAACCATATAAACTGTTTTTGTTATTGCTGATTTAATGTGACATTATTAACATGCTTAAAAAATCAATATAATGTCCCACTACATGGCCACTAATTGAATTACTGATAATGAAAACATAAATATGAAATGTAAAAATTTGAATTGAAGTTTAATAACTTATTATGCCTTTTCTGATAAATACAGGCATTTATATTTGGTGGAATAAAAGGTATCTGAAGCTCACTCATGCTATTTATTTGTTTATCTGTCTAGCCAAGTGCATTAAACATGTATATTGGTGTCAGGTGTGAGACTAGACTCCTGGGAAGCAATGTGGAAATAGGATGTGGAATCCTGATTCTCAAAGAGCTTATGTTAGTGATGAACAAGAAACAAAAATTGAAGGAAAGCAATCACACTTAAAAAATAATAAAGATGATAAAGAACCATACTGCAAAGCTACAGTAATCAAAACATCCTGGTTCCTGTACAAAAACAGACATACTGATCAAAGGAACACAATAGAGAACCAGGAAATAAAACCTTCCACCTATGGTTAATCTACAACAAAGGAGCCAAGAATATACAATGGAGAAAAGAGAGTCTCTTCAATAAATGGCACTGAGACAACCAGACACTTAAGTGTAAAACAATAAGAGTAGAATGTTCCTTTACACCGTATGCAAAAATAACATCAAAATGGCTCAAAGATATAAATGTAAGACCTGACCACCATAAAAGTCTAGAAGAAAACATGGCAGAACACTCTTTGATATAAATCATAGCAATAGTATTTTGGATCTGTCTCCTAAGACAAAAGAAATAAAAGCACAGATAAACAAATGAGATTTAACCTAAAAGCTTTTGTACAGCAAAGGAAACCATAAACAAAATGACAAGACCACCTGTGGGATGGAAGAAAATATTTTTAAATGATATGACCAACAAGGAGTTAATATCAAAAATTTATACACAACTCACATAACTCAACAACAGGAAAAAAATAATAACACCATCAACAAAGAACCCAAGAAATGGTCAGAAGACCTGAACAGATATTTTCTCAAAGAGATAATACAGATGGGTCAACAGGCAGACACAGAGCTGCTCACTCGGCATCACTAATGATCAGGGACGGGCAGATGAAAACCACCACGAGCAGCATGTTAGTGGGACCTTATATTGGTTTTTAAGTATATTAATAATGTCACATTAAATAAGCAATAACAAAAATGGCTTATATGCTTTTCATGTTCTAAAGGAGTAATAAAAACACTGCAACTAAATGACAATTTAATAATGTAAAGCATTACCTGAAGTATTATCTCAGAATTGTCAGAAAGGCTATTGTTAAAATGTCTACAAATAACAAATGTTGGCAATGTTGGGGAGAAAAGGGACCCCTGCACACTGTTGGTGGAAATGTGAATTGATGCAGCCACTATGAAAACAGTACAGAATTTTCCTCAAAAAACTGAAACTAGAACTACCGTGTAAATCCAGCAATTCCACTCCTGGGTATATGCTCAGAAAAAATGAAAACACTAATTCAAAAAGACACACACACCCCAATGTTGACAGCAAGATACAGAAGCCATACAAGATCCAGGATACAGAAGCAACCCTACTGTCCATCAACACACAAATAGAGAAGATGCAGTATATGTAATGAAGTATTAGCCACAAAAATGAATGAAATTCTGCCACTCACAGCAATGTGGATATATCTAGAGATTATTATGCTTAATACAATAAGTCAGAGATAGACAAATATTGTATGATGTCATTTATGTGTGGAATCTAAAATATAATACAAATGAATGTCTTAGAGAAACAGACTCACAGACATAGAAAACAAACCAGTGGTTACCAGTGGGGAATGAAGTAAAGAGGAGCAAGTTAGGGTATGGGGTTCAAAGATACACTCTACTGTGTATAAAATAGGTAAGCAACAAGGGCATGTTGTACAACACAGGGAATTATAGCCATTATCTAATATAACTTTTAATGAGTATAATCTGTAAAAACACTGAGTCACTTTGGTGTGCATATGAAACTAATATAATACTATAATCAAATCTACCTCAAAAAGAGGAATGCTCAAGGAAATAAACAGAGGTCAATAAAGAAAACAGAGGTGAGCCTTGAGAAGAATGCTCAGAAAGGATGACTTGAATAGGCACCTGAAATCTGGAGAATGAAAAGAAACCCAACCAGTGCATTTACCAGAAGGTGCTGGCCTTCACCAAAGTCACGCTTGTTTCCAGTCAGGCTGACTTTTTATCTTCCCTTTTCAGTATCATCTCCCTCTTGGTTATTTCTGTTACACTATTCACACCAAAATCGGTTCTCAGGGAAAAAGATGTGACGCTTCTTCTGGAAGCATTTTAATAGGAAGTCAAAACCCCTGTTCATCACAATGGAAAAAAAATAATGTTCTGAAACTAATGTTGCTGGCATTATGTGCTTAACACACTTTGGAGACCTGCAGGTGGGGTGAGGGGACTTTCTTGGCCATCCAGAAATGAGATCAGAGAGACACTAACTAAAAGTCATTCTTGCTGATGATTTCTTGAAGGTAGACTTTTTTTTCCCTCTTGGGCTATTAGCAGAATACTAAAAACCTATGCCCGGAAACAAATGGAGCATGGAGTCAGATGTGTTTATGATCTGGGTTTTACTGGAGAGGAAGAGTGGACATGGAAGCAGACATGGTTCTTTTGTAATAGGCAAGGTCAAATCTGACTCCATGTTGAATCTCTTTAACTTTAAAGTTTGCATTATACAACCTTTGCTACAAGTTAATTACTAAAGGGATGCAGCTTGTAGCTTAAAACATACACAATGGCCCATCTCTGGGAGCCCTGTCTCCCACACCTGAGCATCAAGCTAAAATACCTGTTTAAGTACAGCATCTGTGACATTTCAGAGATGAGAAGTAGGCATTCATTTCTGTATTTCCCTCTTGGAGTGTAGGTGTTGAATTCTCTTAAATGATCACAGAAACTTTTGGGGGTTCATCGATTTGTTCAATATCAGAATTGGCAACTAAAGATGACTTTAATTTAGGCCAAAACATGTATTTGAGAGGCCACAAGATATTGTCTCTCAGGTCAAAAAAACTATGTTTCTCTCTCTCTCACTCTTTTATTTTTATTTTTTGTTGCTCCCTATAAGAGTCTAAAAACCACATTTCTCCTTTCTCATAGAATCAGCCGATTCTATGTTAGAGTCTACCAAGTGGGGGCTAGAGGAAGGCTGTGAGACAGAAGGAAGAGGGAGCTGGTTCCTTTTTCTTTAGCTTGCTGTTCTTCTCAGGGTTGCCGCACAAGTGTCTCTTTACCTGTGTGCCTGTAATTGGTACCAGTAGCACCTGGTTACCACCTCTGGATTTCCCATACTCTGAAACATGTCAGCATATACTGGTAGGCATCCGTACTTAGAGGATCAATCCTGATCCTTAGAATCCTTCTTCCCATCTCAACAGGTATCAACAAAGCTGGGCAACATTTCCTCATTTCCCATTAATATATGCCCTACCAGTATATATGGTTCATTTTATGTAGGATGTAGTATGTTTTATCATATATATCACAAAAATGCATTTATATGAGCATGCACATGATAATCTTGACAGGATATAATGCATATCATTTGCTATATTTAATTATGCATAATATTGTCTCCATGAACATTCTTTACTAATGGTTATTCATGCATTACATAAGGCTTTAAATCCTTAGTGACAACTTGTATGTTCTATTAATTAAATCCCTGTCAACATTCAACTCACTTCTTTTTTTTTTATTAATTTTTTTTTATTATTGTTTTTGCCATACATTGTCATGATATCACCATGGGTTTACATATGCTTCCCCTCCGGGTCCCCCCTCCCTTCTCCCTCCCCCCCGGGAAATCTCGCTGCACCAGTCCCGAGCATCAATCCTGGGCTGGCGATTGATTAGACACATGACAATTAACATGCTTCAATGCCCTTCTCCCATATCATCCCACCCTTACCCTCATCCACAAAGTCCACAAGTCTATTCTATACATCTGCGTCCCTTTTGTTGTCTCCCATGTTGGGTTCTCATTACTGTCTTTCTAAATTCCATATATATGTGTTAATATACTGTATTGTTGTTTTTGCTTCTGGCTTACTTCACTCTGGATAATGGGCTCCAGTTTCGTCCATCTGAGTAGAATTGCTTCAAATGAATTTTTTTTTAATGCTGAGTAATATTCCATTGTGTATATATACCACAGCTTTCTTATCCATTCGTCAGTTGATGGGCATCTAGGTTGCTTCCATGTCCTGGCTATTGTAAACAATGCAGCGATGAACATTGGGGTGCACGTGGCTCTTTCAATTCTGGTTTCCTCGGTGTATATGCCCAGCAGTGGGATTGCCGGGTCATATGGCAGGTCTATTTGCAGCTTTTTAAGGAACCTCCACACTGTTTTCCATAGTGGTTGTACTAGTTTGCATTCCCACCAACAGTGTAAGAGGGTTCCCTTTTCTCCACATCCTCTCCAGCATTTATTGCTTGTAGACTTTTGGATGGCAGCCATTCTGACTGGTGTAAAGTGGTACCTCATTGTAGTTTTGATTTGCATTTCTCTGATAATGAGTGATGTTGAGCATCTTTTCATGTGTTTGTTAGCCATTTTTATATCTTCTTTGGAGAAATGTCTGTTAAGTTCTTTGGCCCACTTTTTAATTGGGTTGTTTATTTTTCTAGAATGGAGCTGCAGGAGTTGTTTGTAAATTTTTGAGATTAATTGTTTGTCTGTTGCTTCATTGGCTATTATTTTCTCCCATTCTGAAGGCTGTCTTTTCACCTTGCTTATAGTTTCCTTTGTTGTGCAAAAGCTTTTAATTTTAATTTCAACTCACTTCTGCAGAGGTCTGAGTTCCAGTTCTACAAGCTCAGCTCAGCTCAGCTCAGTCACTCAGTTGTGTCCGACTCTTTGCAACCCCATGAATCATAGCACGCCAGGCCTCCCTGTCCATCACCAACTCCTGGAGTTCAAACAAACTCATGTCCATCCAGCCGGTAATGCCATCCAGCCATCTCATCCTCTGTCGTCCCCTTCTCCTCCTGCCCCCAATCTTCCCCAGCATCAGAGTCTTTTCCAATGAGTCAACTCTTCGCATGAGGTGGTCAAAGTACTGGAGTCTCAGCTTCAACATCAGTCCTTCCAATGAACACCCAGGACTGATCTCCTTTAGGATGGACTGGTTGGATCTCCTTGCAGTGCAAGGGACTCTCAAGAGTCTTCTCCCAGCACCACAGTTCAAAAGTGTCAATTTTTCGGAGTTCTACAAGAGCCCTCCTCCAAATCTCCATCTTCTAGTAACCCAATGGCTCCCCTGTATTTCTCAAACAATTACTTTACTTGTGTTTCCTCAGTAGCTTTCTTTGACTCTTTTTTTTTTTCAGTCTGCCAATGTCTATTTAGTCATTTCTCTCTCTTGAAGTCTCTTAGCTGAAATAACTAGATAATTTCTGTTTCCTTACTAGACTCTGACTGATACAACAACATATAAGTACTCTAGGGCATCATCTAAATATGTCATACCACATCACATATCATATCATAGACAGATCAACAAAATCAACTTTAAAATGCTTTTAAATTCTAGGTGAAAATCAATACTTCTCCTAAATGGCTGATCCTACCTAGAACAGGTTCAAAGTGCTCCATGATTTTGTACTACCTCGCACATCACTCCTTGCCAAACTTTCTTTTAACTAAAAAAACAAAAAACTTTATCGCACATTTCCCACCAGCTACTCATTTTTATACATACTCCCCATATGATGTTTGTAACCCGGATCTGAAATTTGCGATCTTATCTTTCTCAATTAAAACCACTTCACACAAGTGCTGCCTCTATCACCTCACATAATGCTCACTGCTTCTCTTACCAAGGTCTCTGAGCTCTCATCTCAGTGGGCTTCCACGGTGGTGCAAATGGCAAAGAATCTGTCTACAATACAGGAGACCTGGGTTCTACCTTTGGGTCAGGAAGATCCCCTGGAGAAGGGAACGGCTATCTACCCCAGAATGCTTCCCAGGGATAAGGAACATGCCTGCCAATGCAGGAGACGCAGCGGATGTGAGTTGGATCCCCCTGGAGAAGGAAATGGCAACCCACTCCAGTATTCTTGCGGGAAGAATCCCATGGACAGAGGGGCCTGGAGGGCTACAGTCCATGGGGTCACAAAGAGTCAGACAGGACTGAGCATGTGTGTGTGTCTGTGCACACGCACACATGCACACACATACACACACACATACTCTCTCTCTCTCACACTCCAGTATTCTTGCCTGGAGAATTCCATGGACAGAGGAGCCTGGCAGGCTATGATCCACAGTGTCGCAAGGAGTCAGACATGACTGGGAGACTAACAAACAAACAAACAAACAAACAAACAAAATCTTATCTCTTGTCCTGATGGATGTTATCCATCAGATAGACTTAATTCTCAGTCCTTATCTGACTTGAGATTCCAGGATTAATACACATGGTGGATCACTGCCTTCTTGAAACAATTTACTTTCTGAACACCACATTTTCTTAGCTATCCTTGACTCTTCTTCTTGGCCTATACTGGCGGGGTCCCACCCTCCGGGCCATGGACCAGTACCTCCTGTCAGTGGTGGCATTCAATCAGAAATAAAGTGCACACTAAATGTAATGCGCCTGGATCATCCTGAAATCATCCATACCACTCCTGATCCAGGGAAAAACTGTCTTCCATGATACTGCTCCCTGGTGCCAAGAAGGCTGGGGACTGCTGCTGTACACAGTATATAATCTCTCAGGAAATTAACTTCAAATTATGCACAGTCCCCCACACTTTACACCTTCTGAGCTCACCTGGATGTTAACAGCTCTCAGTGCCTTTATCGCCAGTCCATGTATTTACCTTGTATCTCTTCAACTGTATTATAAATTATTGGAGATCCTGACTCTGTCCTCCTTGTCTCCATACAACCAAGATGAGTAACAATAACATCATAAAATAGCACAGCCTAATATATGAGCCAGAGACTCTTGTAACCACTTCATATTTACTTCTCAAGGCCAACATGAGAGGCAGACACTATTATCACCATAGTTTTGCAAGTTAGGATCCTGTGACACAGAGAGTTTAACTAGTTGATGGGTGCAGAACATAACGGCAGATCTGAACTCTGGCATTCAGGTTCTGGAGACCAAGTTCTTGATTACAACACACTGATCCTTATCTAATTCTCAATACATATCAATTATGTAAGTAAGTAGAAGGCAGAAGACAGAACAAATGAATAAGTAGGTGACTTTCTGATTATAAAATGTTTGGATGTGAATAGATTAATATCTGGTTTCCTGAAGGAGAATCTATCTCCTGTGTCCACAAGTCAACAATGTTTCTACAAACTTTCTGCTGGGTGCTGGTCTCAATTGCAACATTATCTTGATCACTAAATTTAAGATACATATTTGAGATACATCATAAGATATGATGCTTCCTACCATTTCCCATGGTAGAAGTTCAGGGTAACACAGCTTTTCCATGTCTGCATCAGGGAAAAGAAATTTGGATGCAAAAGTACATCCAAAACTCAAAATTAACAAGAGAGGCTTCACAAAGACAGTTCCATTTCCAAGTTAGTAAGTGGATGCCAAAGGAAGGCCCAGCTGTTCTTCCCAGCTCTGCACTCCAGTGGTGACCATCCGGCAGCACTGAACACACTGGAGCAATGTGCGAAAAAAGAAAACAAATCCCTGAAAAGAGCCACTGTTTTGTTTGCTTTGCAAACCAAACACACTACCAAACACAAGCCAAATAAAATCTATGTTTTATACAAGCATTTTTTTTTTGCCCTTTAGAAACTGCTTTCTGTAAAATTAGTGGCTAAGAAACAAAACAATTGTGTTTGTGCAGGTGAAACTAAAGAGTGGAAATACTCAACTCAGGGCTCAGAAAAAGACTTCTGCCTGAAATACCCTGACAAGATATAACTAATTGAATTATCTCTATTAAGAGAAATTATTTCAAGGTATCAGTTGGTAAGCACATTTTATTCTTGATTATATTTGGTTGTTATTATTCAATAGCCTGTGTGCTATAGATATATACAAACTTTAGTATTACTTTACAGCCCATTTTTCATTGTTTTCTTACTGCCCAGCCTTATGAAACAGTAATTCTATGCCTACTCATCATTTTCCTTAAACCAGGTTCCTCTTACTTCTCCTTTTATTTACTTGGTATCTCAAAATTTTACCTAGCTTTTGCAACTCCTGCCACTTCTTTCTTTCTTTCTTCCTTTTTTCCCTTTCTTCCTTCCTTCCTTTCCAGCATGGGGGACTAGAAAGTGCATGGTCTTAGGGAGAGAACCAAATTCATTTCAAGGACTAACTCTGCCACTTTAGAGCTTAGAAAATGGGTATGATCTTCACAAGCTTTGGCATTCTCCTTAGAAATGGATGGCGCCTATTTCGGGGTTTTAGGATTTGCTGTGACAACCATGTGAGGGAAAAATATATCAAGCTGCCAGTATCTGTCACAGAGTACTCCTCAGGAGCTTCTAGTTCTATTTTTTATTGTTGTTGCTTTTCATGAAACAACATTGTCTTGGTTGTTCTATTACGTTTACCTTTGAGTTCCTTTCAGGGTTTATCTTCTATCTCCTTCAACAGACATTCCAAGTAGGCTTAATGAATTTTCCTTATAGGGAAATCTCATTATTCATCTATTTTTACATATTAAAATTTCATCATTTTGAGTATACTTCTTCTGAATTCTGGGCTTTTGTGATAGCTCAGTTGGTAAAAAATCCGCCTGAAATGCAGGAGACCCGGCTTCGACTCCTGGGTTGGGGAGGTCCACTGCAGAAGGGATAGGCTACCCATTCCAGTCTTCTTGGGCTTCCCTATGGCTCAGCTGGTAAAGAATCCACCTGCAATGTGGGAGACTCATGTTCAGTTCCTGGGTTGGCAAGATCCCTTGGAGAAGGGAAAGGCAACCCACTCCAGTATTCTGGCCTGGAGAATTCCATGGACTGTATAGTCCATGAGGTCGCAAAGAGTCAGACATGATTGAGCAACTTTCACACATTGTGAATTCTCATAAGAGGTGGCAAAAAGCTGGCTGAACAAGGATTGGTCAGTACTGACAATATAACAAGGAATATTAAATAAACACACATATAATACAAGCTATAAGAGAAACAAGTAAAACTATATTATAAAGAGTAATGGGTATTAAATTTATATTCAGATATAAAAGATAATACATGAGTCAGCTCTAGCTGAGACAGGAAAAACTTAAAGTACAAAGGTTCTACAAATGGAAAGAATTTGATTAGTCAATCAATGTAAATATGAGGCAAGAAGGAACAGCTGAGTTAGAAGATATAACTAGAAGCCAAATCAAAGAAGGTGTAATAAGCTATGGTAAGAAGTTAGGGTTGAAACTCTTTGAAGGATTTCTTCTCAGGGAGCACCAAGTCTGATTTTTAAATGATCTCCATGGCTACCATCTGGATAACTGAGTAGCTAGCTAGCTCAATGATTTGTTGTTGTTTCTCAGTCTCTAAGAGTAACCGTGTGATTCCATGGACAGCATGCCAAGCTTCCCTGTCCTTCATCATCTCCTGGAGTTTGCTCAAACTTATGTCCATTGAGTCAGTGATGCCACCCAACCATCTCAGATATAATAGATAAAAGGTTATAGAGTGGGTTTATAGACAGGGAACTGTTTATACCCTCAGTGCTTTAGCACATATGAGGTACCCACCTTGTATTAATGAATGAGTCAGAAAATAATGTGTGTTGAGTACAAGTGATTGTGTGTGTGTGTGTGTGTATGTATGCCTATGGGCATGTCTGGAAGTATGTTTACAATCTGCAGGTAAGATTGAAGTTACATAGATGAGTAGATTTTTATGGAAAACTGTGACTTTTCCCTTGTTTATAATTTCTCTTTTTTTAATGATTCTCACAAAGTGGTGTGTGAATTTTTTGTGAAGCCAGGTCAAAGCCAAGGTAATAAAAGGATACCCGGGGATATAAAGGTAGCAAGGAGAAGGCTGGGCTCTCGGCTTGCTCTGGGGGAGGACTGGTGTCTCAGCTGGCACCATGCCCACTGTGAGATGAAGCCCACTTATGAGCCCATAACCTCAACGAAGAGCACGCACAAGGAGGAAAACTTATGCACTGACTCCTCAGAACACAGGATGGAACACCTGTCTGCAGAAGCTGAATGGTCGCTCTTTTCCTTGCTAAATCCTCTTTGACTTTCTCTTCTGCATATCTCTCTTTTGTTCCTCAGCTTATATTGGGTTTTCCAAAAAGCTTCCATAACATCTTACAGAAAAACCCAAATGACCTTTCCAGCCAACCCAGCACATCGAAGGAACACATTTTGAATCCGATTATAGTTCTGGCTCATCACTCCATTCTAAAATTCTCTTCCCCTTACCTTGATTGTAGCTAATTTTTTCTAGAACTTGAATATAACATGGACAATCAATGATTTTGGCCATCTCGATAATTATCTGCTGCCTAATGACAAACTCACATAGAGACACAGAATTTATGTTCGTGCCTGTTACTGATAAAAACAGCAGGAGCAAGTTATAGTGAACAAGGCACAAGAGTATATTCATATTTAAAAAAAGAGAGTTTAGAGTTTGTGTAAAAAATAAAAAGTAATAAAACATGTTTCAGAATAGTGCAGAAGAGTATTTACAGAAACAATCTCATTTTATGAGTTCTGACCACAGTAGAGATGAACCAAAAGTGTCTCTTCATTGTGCTGAAGTGCAAAAATGTCACGATACCAGGAAAGAAGTAAGTCAGGCTGTATATTGTCACCCTGCTTATTTAACTTACATGCAGAGTACATCATGAGAAATGCTGTGCTGAATGAATCACAGCTTGGCAACAAGATTGCTGGGAGAAATATCAATAATCTCAGATATGCAGGTGACACCACCCTTACAGCATAAAACGAAGAACTAAAGAGCCTCTTGATGAAAGTGAAAGAGGAGAATGAAAAAGCTGGCTTGAAACTCAACATTCAGAAAACTAAGATCATAGCATCTGATTCCATCACTTCATGGCAAATAGATGGGGAAACAATGGTAACAGTGAGAGACTTTATTTTCTTGAGCTCCAAAATCACTGCAGATGGTGACTGCAGCCATGAAATTAAAAGATACTTGTTCCTTAGACGAAAAGTTAAGACCAACCTAGATAGCATATTAAAAAGTGGACATAACTTTGCCAACAAATGTCCATCTAGTCAAAGCTATGATTTTTCCAGTAGTCATGTATGCATGCGAGAGTTGGACGGTAAAGAAAGCTGATCACTGAAGAAATGATGCTTTTGAACTGTGGAGTTAGAGAAGACTGTTGAGAGTCCTTTGGACTGCAAGGAGATCCAACTAGTCCATCCTAAAGGAGATCAGTCCCGAATATTCATTGGAAGGACTGATGCTGAAGTTGAAACTCCAATACTTTGGCCACCTGATGTGAAGAACTGACTCATCTGAAAAGACCCTGATGCTGGGAAAGAATGAGGGCAGGAGAAGAGGATGACAGAGGATGAAATGGTTGGATTGCATCACTGACTCAATGGACATGAGTTTGAGCAAGCTCTTGGAGTTGGTGATGGACAGGGAGGCCTGGCGTGCTGCAGTCCATGGGATCACAAACAGACATGACTGAGCAACTGAACTAAACTGAAAAGAACCTCAGAAAACAGCTTGTGTGTGATGGACTTTGTAACCCACCAGGTTCTCTTTCCATGGAATTTTTAAGGCAAGAATACTAGAGTGGGAAGTCATTTTCGCTTCCAGGGGATCTTCCCCACCCATGTCTCCTGCACTAGAAGGCAAATTCTTTATCATTGAGCCACCTGGGCAAAGATTAGCTTACCTTATTTAGCAGAGAAGACAACAGAAGTCCACATGCAGAGGGGAGAGGTGAGCCTGACTCCCTTCCAGGCACCAGGCTTTGGGAGTGTCACAGAAGAGATCACTCAGCTTGGGCACTATTGACATTTGGTGCCAGTACACACTTATTCAGCAAGGAGGAAGGTTTGTCCAGTATTTCGTGGGACATTTAGCGGCATCTTTATCTTCTATCCTCCGAATGGCACTAATGTACGCACACACACACATATACCCATCCCCCAATTTATCACAAACAAAAATTTATGCAGGTATCATCAAACATCGCCTGGGGTCAAAATCACGGCCAGTTCAAGACCAGTACTTTAGAGATTCTGTTCCTTAAGATTTCTTCTCTTCACCTCTCCATATTAATATCCACAGTTTCATTAACAGGGAAAAAAGGGAACTGGAAAAGCCATGAACCCTTATTACTTTTTTTTTTTTTTGGTAAATGCCCAAACATGTCAGAAGAGGCAATGGAAGAAAGCAAGAACTTTCAGGATGAGCTATAATCCTGACTTGTTTAATGTCATATCAACTTACTGATTAAATCTTTTCCCTTCTAAATCATTCAAACATGGCAAACGGAGGCATTATAGCACATAATTAGAAACAGAATTATTGAATGTTAAGGTTTTTACTTCATCAAAGAGTGATGCCTACGCTCTCCCACACACCCACACACCGATCACCTGTGTTCATCACTGGCGATTCATTCATTCACAGTAACAAAGCTCACAACCTGTCTTTTGTTGCCAGTAGTGATGCCCATTGGCTGTTCTATGTAATAATGTGCCCTGTGCATGACAGAGCTGTGCCAGGCAGTCAAAAATACATAAAGATATAGAGCACCCTCTTTCTCTTTCAGTTTCCTAAGGGAAATAATCCTTATGGAGACTATCAAGGGTTTTATTTCCCTCATCAAGCTTTTTATGAACAAATCATTTGTTAGGCATGCCTGTGGTGCTGATTATCCTTCATGAAATAGAATACACAGCTCTTTGGTCAGAGAAGGTTAGGTGCATACCTGCCAATGCATCTACATGCAAGATCGAGGTCTCACATTTTCCTCTATAGCACTGCATCATAAAGAGTACAGAAAAAGACAGAGAAGCTGTTAGCTTTGTTCTTCTCATTACAGTGAATAAAGTGTGGGCTGGAAGGGCAGTGAGTATACGCCATGTGGTCCTTTGTGAACTTGGAAAAAATAGGTGCCTGTTCTGGAACTGGGATGAAAGGATGAAGGATGGTGGAGGTACCATTTTATTCCTCTGTGTCCATGTATGGTGTCTCCTTTGAATTTATTCTGAAGTTTAGGTTTTATCATTAAGCTATCCTATAGAGAGAAAGGGTTAGTGACTGGAGTCAATAGAAGACGTCAATGGAAGACAACACAGTTTGATTATCCGAGACACCATTTCCCTTGGCAAAGCAAGTCAGACTAGCCTCCTACAACAAATGCAGTCTTTGCTTTAAGTAGGTATAGCACTGACTGGAGATCAGAGGTCTTAAGTAGAAGACTGAAAAAACACTGATTTCCTTATTTTCCTGTGGCATTATCATGTCAAAAGTATTCCTAAGACTGAAGAGGGGAATAAAGCTAAATTAATTTTAATCATGCACATTTCTACTCTTTTGTATCTGCGTGGAAAAAAATACAAAGGGAATATGACTAATTTCAAGGTTTTACTTCATGTCATGCTCCTGAGGATACGTTTTTCAGCAAATGTAGATATGCTTTTATTTTATTCATATAAGAGTTTACCCAGTACAGCTCTAGGCTTCAATATCCTAAAAAACAACTCTTGCTGCTCTAAAAGTACCACATCAAAATTCAGGTCTTGATCAATTTCACACATATTAGCCTCCTACAGTTAAGCAATTATTTTCTTGAGATACTCCCAACTCTCATTTCACAATGAATTTGGTTCATATAAATTGATGAAGACAACAGAATTATAAAGTCACATTTGTAACTTCTTGGTATCAGTTCATTAAAAAAATCAATCAACTGGATATTTGGAAACATGCCACAAATGAATCACTGTGCTAGGCTCAGAGGTAGAGAGGCCGGATAAGAACAGGATTACTGTCCTCCAAAAGCTTTAGGGGATTAAACCTTCTCAACCAAGGCAGCCAAAACATCTGAACTATGCAATATACAATGTCAAACAAATGGAAACAATAAAAGTGATTTGAAATTTTAGAAGGATTTGAGATCACCATGGGATGAATGTTCAGCCTTTTTGTGGAAAACTCATGGGGCTTAATCTTAAAAATTGAGGGCTTTGTTGAAGACTTTCCAATGGGAATATGACATAGTGGAAGTGGTCGCTTTGGAATTTTCATCAAGAGGGGATGTCCAGAGTGGACTTGTTTAGAGGTGGGAGGCAGCCAGAACAAGGACACCACTACTGTCTAAGTGGAGCTCCAACAAAGACGTCACGGATGTAAATATTCATCCGCTCTTCTCTGCCAAGTGTTGTGCTGAATTCTAGGAGTCCAGAGATGAGTGAGGCATTAATATTACAGTTTAAGTTGGAGCAAGAAAGGTCATTGTTCAGGATATGAGATGTTCTGCATACTAGAGGATGGTAAATATTCTCTGGGGTTTGAGAGAGGAAATGATACTAAGTTATTACTGAACGCTACCAGAACTGAATCTTCAAGGATAACTAGGAGTTGGTTGGGACAACACATAGAGAAAGGGATTTTTGGCAGATAGTGGAGAGAAGCCAGAGTTTATGGTGTAAAGCAGGAGAAATGAAGCCAAATCACTCCAGCTGGGCTCCATTAGTGCATACTCATAAAATTAGTATTCTTAGAAATGAGGATTTAAAGGTAACGGAGAAAAAAAGATTAAAGTATTTTCCTTGATTTTAGAAACATAAACTTGAATAATGCGAGAGAGAAATGAGAAACAGGAGAGGAGAGTGTTTAACAGGCTCCCGGGAGAACCCCAGTGAGACGTGAGCAGGGCATCTTTGGTGTGAGGTGCTGCATTCAACAAACACATCAGATGGGCCATGCACCACAAGGCCTGGTCCTGGGTGGATGGGAGCCAGGGTGCTGGACTATGGGAGAACAGCCATAGTACTGACTTCACGCTCACTTTCTGGACTCTTTTTCAAACTTCTCTTACTGGCTGTGATAGTCTAGCTGAGTTATTCTGTCTCTATGCCTGTCTCTGCAGCTGTGCAATGCAAATGACAATAGCCACTGTACTGAGGAGCTGTCAAATTAAATCACTTAATAATCTCTGCACATTATCTTTGTTTAAAAAGTGACTGAAACAGAGGAAGATCTCAATCAGTGTTAGCCACTGGGCAATCTGACTCCAGAGTTATATGCTTATCACTGCTATATCATAAAAATAGGACATTGATAAAAAAGAAGCACTCATTCTGGCAAGTAAGATGGCTTCACAATCTTCTCAAGTGATGACTTTTAGAACTAGGATAAGGAAAGTAGGCTTTGGTCACCCTGGTGGCTCAGATGGTAAAGAATCTGCCTGCAATACAGGAGAGGCAGGTTCGATCCCTGGGTCAGGAAGATCCCCTGGAAAAGGGAATGGCAACCCACTCCAGTATTCTTGCCTAAAGAATTCCAGGGATAGAGGAGCCTGGAGGGGTCCATGGTGTCACAAAGAGTCAGAAACAACTGAGAAACTAACACTAAGGAAACAGATGTATAAGGCACTTCCAAAGACCTGGTAGCACTTGCTATACCATTATATGTGCCAGGCAGAGATGAAAAACAAAATTTGAGTTTCCTCAAGGTTTTGAACTTGGATGCCAGAATAATGATTTTACCATAGCTATAAATGAGAAAGACGGGTTCACAGTTGTATCTAATTCACAGGGTCACTGAAGCCATACACATATTAATTCATTGTAAAGGATTTCACACAGTGACAGGCCTGGTGTAAGCTCTCAGGAGTTATTAGTGATCATCATAAGACTTCACTACATCTCAGGACAAGATGAGAGACAAATCTGAATGACCCTGGAGTCCTATTTCTTCCAAACTCTTAGTGTCATAGTAGAGAGCTGGACCAGCAGATCTGAGTCAGCACAGAGGAGAAACAGGCTGAGCAGCCACTCAGCTCCAGGGGCCTCCCTTTTCTATCAAGGGAGTTTTGTTTTGTTTTCATTCCTTTTGCCATCATGACAGAAAGCTTAAAAGTGCAGGCTCCTCTCTACTGGAAACTTGGCGATGGTGTCAGCCAACCATCTATGCCCAGTCAAAGCTAAGGGCTTGGGGCGATGTATGTACTTTACTACTTCTCTGCTCATAGTTCTCTCCATATATCCCAATAAACTGTGTCATATCTACATGCCAAGAACAACAGGCATTTGATGACAGCAGGAGGCAGAGATTTGGCATAGGTCTGCGTGGATATTGCAAGGGCCATTTCAGGTTGGGAGACAGTAGAAACTCAGGCCCGAAGCGGTAGGTGCTATCTCTAGGCAACAGTGGGTTATAGTCTAGACTCAAATCATAAATGGTAGGGTTAACATAAAGTAGCACAGAGAGGGTGGGGAGAAAAGAGAAGCCTCCTACACCATTGGTGGGAATGTAAATTGGTGCAGCCACTCTGGAAGACAGGGTGGAGATTCCTCAAAAAATTAATACAATTGCCATATGATCTCCAGGGCATCTCACTCCTGGGCATAAATTCAGACGAAACTAAAATTCAGAAAGATACATACACCGCTATGTTCACCATTTACAATATCATTTACCGACATCATTTACAACAGCCGAGACATGGAAATATCCACTGACAGATGAATGGGCAATAAAGATGTGATATACTATATCTATCCATCTACAGGGGAATATTACTCAGCCATAAAAAATAATGAAATATGCCATTTGTAGCAACATGGCTGGACCTAGAGATTATCACACTAGGTAAAGTAAGTCAGAAAGAGAAAGACAACAAACTGTGTCACTTATATGTGGGATCTAAAATACGACACAAATGAACTTATTGAAAAACAAAGAAGAGTCACAGACACAGAGAACAGACCTGCAGTTACCCAGGGGGAAGGAGTATAGCAGAGGGAAGGAGTTGGAGTTTAGGGTTACCAGATGCAAATTATATACAGAATGATAAACAACAAGGTCCTACTGTATAGCCCAGAAAACCATAATCCTGTAGTAAACCATGATGGAAAAGAATATGTGTGTGTGTATGTGTGTGTGTGTGTGTGAGCGTGTGTGTGTGTAACTGAGTTATGTTGCTGTATACCAGAAACAAACATGGCACTGTAAGGCAACTATACTCCAAAAAAATAACTTAAAAAACAAAACAAAAAGCAAGGAATCTGAATGAGAGAGAGAAGGACTGCTGAGAAATCAGAGGTGAGCATACAGGATTCAGGCAGGACAGTGGCAGAATGGTGAAATGTCTAGGGGGGACAAGAACCCTGCCTCTGGACAGAGGTTCAGCAGTAGGGATTTGATCTCTGAAATGATCTGAGAAAGAACAGAGGGGCTAGGGGAATGACTGGCAGATTACCAGCATCTTTCAGAAAACATCAGATGCTAATAATTAGTGTTACAGCAGAGATCTAGGCAGAGCTTCACTTGTAAAATTTACATCTTAAGGAGTGAGAAGAAAAAAGAAGTGATGGGAGAATAAAGGACTCAGAAATAACTGCAGGAATTCAGTTATCAGAAGTAGGGTCTGTGCTTAAGTTAGAAATGGCTTCCCTGGTGGCTCAACTGGTAAAGAATCTGCCTGCAATGTGGGATACCTGGGTTCAGTCTCTGGGTTGGGAAATGTATCAGAAAAAAAAAAATCATAAAATTGAATTGTGATCAAAGACTGGTCCACAGACATAATTATTTTTTTCATTGTATTTTTAAAATAAATTTATTTATTTTAATTTTATTTACATTATCGTGTTGGTTTTGCCATACATTGACATGAATCTGCCATGGGTATGTGTTCCCCTTCCAGAACCCCCCTACCACCTCCCTCTCAATTCCCTCTAATTACTTTTTTATGCAATGTTACCAAAAGTAGATGCTTTCTCAGTAATATTGTGTGGCTCCCTGACAAGTTTTCTTGTTAAGAGCTTTTAGAAACAAAGGAGAGAGACAAAGAAATACATGAGGTAAACATCTCAGGGGGATTCCAGAGGAATCTTATTTTTTTTTTCTAACTTTTCAAAATTTGTTCTGGAGTATAGTTGCTTTACAATGTCGTGCTAGTTAGCAAAGTGGATCAGACACACGTACCTACATATCCCCTCTTTGCAGCTGCATTCCCATTTTGGTCACTGAAGAGCACTGAGTAGATTTCCTGGTGCTATATAATAGTTACTCATTAGTTATCTATTAGACATAGAAGTGCATAGATGTCAACCCCTGTACATCTCACCACCCATCCCTTCTTGGAATCCGTATATTTTTCGCTATGCCTGTGTCTCTATTTCTGCTTTGTAAGTAAGATCATCTATACCATTTTTTTTCACATTCCTCATAAATCTGTTAATATGCAATATTTTTTTTCTCTTTCTGATTTGCTTCACTCTGTATGAGAGTCCGTAGGTACATCCACATCTCTGCAAATGACCCAGTTTTGTTCTTTAGGCTCCTCTGAAGTCAATTTCAGAGGTTCCCAGGTGGCTCTATGAAAATCAGCAGGGTCCCTCTCCCAAAGAGACTCATTTCCAAAACTAATTACAACAAAGTCATAGGTAAGCCAATGAGTCTAAATTCTTCACAGGTGGGATGGCTCAGATAGCTTAAATTCATCAAAGAAAAAGAAAGGTAGATGACAGTCAAATGTACTATCTCCCAGTCTGAATTTCCCACTTGAATGAATTACCCAGGGTAATTCTCATCATGAGATTAACCGGGGATGTGAGAGTTTGGGTGGAGGTTCCAATCCAGTGAGTTTGCTTTGCATTATTTTGGATTATGAAGGTAAATCTCTTGATTTTTTCTATGCCAACACTATTTTTATCATGTTAACTATTTAAAACAAAATTATTTTTTATTGTTTTTGCCATACAATGCCATGATATCACCATGGGTTTACATATGCTCCCCCTCCAGAACCCCCCGCCCTCCTCCCTCCCTCCTCCCTCCCCC
>ML660786.1:3923847-4012406 GCA_007570785.1 Antilocapra americana
ATGCACCAGCCCCGAGCATCAATCCTGGGCTGGCAATTGATTAGACATATGATAATTAACATGCTTCAATGCCCTTCTCCCATATCATCCCACCCTTACCCTCATCCACAGAGTCCACGAGTCTATTCTATACATCTGCATTCCTTTTGCTGTCTCGCATGTTGGGTTCTCATTACCATCTTTCTAAATTCCATATATACGCGTTAATATACTGTATTGTTGTTTTTGCTTCTGACTTACTTCACTCTGGATAATGGGCTCCAGTTTTGTCCATCTGAGTAGAACTGATTCAAATGAAATTTTTTTTAATGCTGAGTAATATTCCATTGTGTATATATACCACAGCTTTCTTATCCATTCGTCAGTTGATGGGCATATAGGTTGCTTCCATGTCCTGGCTATTGTAAACAATGCAGCGATGAACATTGGGGTACACGTGGCTCTTTCATACACTCAATTTTATCTACAGTTGATGTGATAGTTAATTTCATGTGTCCACTTGACTTGGCCATGGGGTGCCCAGATGTTTGGCTAAACATTATTCTTCGACTTCCCTTGTGTTCCAGCGGTTAAGAATCCATGTGCCAATGCTGGGGACATGGGTTATTTCTGGTCTGGGAAGATTCCCCATGCTGAAGAGCAACTAGGCCTGTGCCCCACAACTACTGAGCCTGTCCTCGTCCTCACTTCTCTTCCACCACGACAGAAGCCACAATAAGGAGAAGCCCGTGCATCACAATGAAGAGTAGCTCCTGCCTGCTGCAACCAGAGAAAGCTCCTGTGCAGCAGCAAAGACCCAGCACAGCCAAACGAGAAAACATTACTCTGTGTGTCTGCGAAGGTGCTTCTGGGTGAAAGCAACATTTTAATCTGTAAACTTAGTATAGTAACATGGACTGACCTCCCTAACATGGTAGGTCTCATCCAATAGCTGAAGGCCTGAATGTAACAAAAATGCAAGGTAATGGGTAATTATTGGGCTTCCCTGGTGGCTCAGCTGGTAAAGAATCTGCCTGCCATGCAGGAGACGTGGGTTCGATCCCTGGGTTGGGAAGACACCCTGGAGAAGGGAAAGGCTACCCACTCCAGTATTCTGGCCTGGATAATGCCATGGACTGTATAGTCCGTGGGGTCTCAAAGAGTCAGACATGACTGAGAGACTTTCACTTCATGGGTAATTACCTCTTTCTGCCTGATGGTTTTCCAGCTGGGACACTGGGCTTTTCTGGCCTTCAGACTCAAACACTGGTGTTCCTTTGCTCCTGAGCCTGCTACTTTTCACACTGTTTTTTATGCCATCAGGTCTCAGCCTCCAGAACTGTGCAATCCCGTCCTTCTAATAAATTTTATTCCTCTCCCTATATACAGCCTACTGGTGACTGCTGGAGAACTCTGACTAATACGACTGGCTTTCCTCTCTTTGCTACATACATCTATATTGCTTAAATTTACCGAATACTCATCTGTCAGAGAAGTTTCAGTCCTTAAACTTACATGAAACATAAAGTTGGAGAACCTCTCAGGAAAGTTACCCTATTCTGTGTCCTCCCCTCTCCTGTTTTGGAAGCAAGCATATTCAGTGCATTTATACATTAAATGTGGGGTTCCAGAGCTGTGGTCCTGCTGGTCTTGCACAACTCATTTTATTCTCATAGTTAGTTTGTAGTAGTGATGTCTTCTCTTCTCTTTGATTAGCTTATTTGCACACTAAACTAAATAGTGAGGGGACAGGGCGACCCGGTGTGCTGCAGTCCATGGGGTTGCAAAGAGTCAGGCACGACTTAGTGACTGAACAACATCATCAATGGTAAACTAAAGCTTTTAGAACATAACCTGATCCCTATCGGGGGCTTTTTTTTTTTTTTTTTTTCCATTTTATCCACCTAAGTTTGCTATTTTTTACCCTCTCCTTGCAACTTTAAAAATTATTAAACACACATGCACACAATCATGTTTTATTCATCTTCCCTGAAAAAGGCATAGAATATTTTAAAAGGCTCCCAAACCCTGTGGAAGCTAGGGTAGGTATGGTATCCTGCTGTGTGATTATAAATTAAAATGTCCCCTTTGCTTCCTAAAGAATAAGTCAATACCTAATATCACAAAACTTTCCTCCCAGTCTCTTTTTTCTTTCATGGTGGAATATAATGCTTCTATTGATGTGAAAATTCAGCAGCATGCACTGAAATATAATTCAAGGTAGATTTACACTCAGTTGGCATGATGATAGCACAGCCACTTTGGGAATTGAAATATAATAAAAAGTCAGTTAGGTGACACTACCTGGGAGCAACACACTGTTAACTCAAATGCTTTTTACTTGGTACCAGGTGATTCTCACAGCAAGTCTACTTGTAAACTTGGGAGAATAAAATCAGCCATCTGTGTTGTAGGTATATCCAAGGTGATCTATATTTATATCTATAGATCTGTATCTATAGCTCTATATCCATCTTGCTTTTGGTTTTTGCTAAAAAGAGGAGATATGCTATCCTAGCACACATCTAAGCTCCTAATTAAAATCAGCACAATGCTTCACCCATCAACATTCCTCAGGCTCCATCTTTTCCAAGAACACAGAGCTGTATTTTGTCATCAGCATCCTAAAATGACGAATTTCTGTTTTCCTTGAATATTTTAGGTATCTAGAAAACCATCCGAAAGTGGAAACTTCTAAACTTATTTTTTTAGTGGAACTATACATATAGAAATTTTCACTCAGTTGCATCTAACTCTTTGTGATCCCATGGACGATAACCCAGCAGGTTCTTCTATCCATGGAATTTTCCAAGGGGAGAATACTATCCATTTCTTTCTCCAGGGGATGTTCCTGACCCAGGAATTGAACACAAATCTCCTGCACTGTAGGCAGATTCTTTACCATCTGAGCCACCAGGGAAGCTCCATTTGGAAATACAGAGATTTGTAACCTCTGATTCACTATTTAGAGAGAAAAATAAAATCTGTTGTTCCCTGAGAGCCAGTAACAATTTTAAGGGAAAATGCCTTTATATATGAGTTCACCTATCTCCCCTTCCCTTATTTATCCTAAAAAAAAAAAATGGTTTACAATTAACTATGTGTATTTTCAAATAAATGCTCATAGACTCAACATAAAATGTTCCATTTTTTATGTAAATTCCATTAAGGAATAGAAGCTGAACATTGTTTTAGGGCATAGTTTTAAAAATTGATTATATAAATGCTTCAATTTAAGTAGGGAACTAGATCTTTTAAATCGATATAACTTGCTCTATGTAATTTCTATCCATCATGTTGTTAAGCATTATACTTTTTAGGAGTGTCAGTTTACCCACAAGTATTACTGTATGCATTTTTTTTAAAACTACTTGATGTTTGTTTTAGAAAATTGGATATTAAGGAAAATATGTTAAGAAATTACTAATGGACTGATAACTTATCAATTAGAGATAATTAGTTAGCATTATTCAGATTTATTTCATTTGGATCTCTTTCCTAATTATCTATATATTTATAAAAATAATAATATTGGGGTTATATTCTACATAATTTTTGTAAACACTCTTATTCACTATATTTTCCAACTGTTATAGGATTTTTGAGAAACATGATTTCTTATGACATGATAGTATTCCACATAAGGATGTGCTCTTTAAAATAACCTCTTCATTGCAAATATTTACTGTTTTCAATTACTTTTATTATTTGATATATACTGTGATAATATATCAATGTACATCTTTACTGAAAGTCACTCAGTCATGTCCAACTCTTTGAGACCCCATGGACTATACAGTTCATGGAATTCTCCAGGCCAAAATACTGGAATGGATAGCTGTTCCCTTCTCCAGGGGGTCTTCCCAACCCAGGAATCGAACTCAGGTCTTCCGCATTGCAGGCAGATTCTTAACCAGCTGAGTCATGAGGGAAGCCTGAATCATCATGACTCAAATTTAATTAAAGAATATGCCAAGACTTCTAACATATTTAGCTTTTAAAAACTATGGCTTAAATTTGAATTAAGGAATATAATATATATTATCAAATAATTCTCCACTTTGCTATAAGATAATGTAAAACAAATCACTTGAAGTATGTGAAGTAGTGCCTAAACATTACTTAATTTTTGACTTATAGAAATTTATTTTAAGAAAACTATAAAATTATATGGAGTTTGAAATTATAGAGCTGAAAATCAATTCTCAATAACTTTAAAACATAAAAAATATTATAAACCACCTTTTTCCCTTGGGGCTTCCCTCATGGTTCAGATGGTAAGAATCTGTGTGCAATGTGGGAGACCTGGGCTCTATCCCTGGTACAGAAAGATCCCCTGGAGAATGGAATGACTACCCACTCCAGTATTTTTGACTGGAGAATTCCACGGACAGAGGAGCCTGGAAGGCTACTGTCCATGGGGTCTCAAAGAGTTGGACATGAATAAATGACTAACACTTTTTTTTCTTACATGAGGAAAAATGAATCTCATGATGCCAATTATCACTGAACTTAGAAATTGGTATATGGATCAATTCTTCCAAATATTAATCTGCTAACTACATTTTCAAATGTCTGTAAGATCAAGAGAAGAGATATTCTAATTGTTTAGAATAGACAGTGTCAGGAGCAGTCCCTGGGAAATGTATTTGCTGAGATTGGACTGGGACTTGCCAGTATTTGCCAACAAGTTTCCCAACTATGCACAAAGCCAAGAAAATGTCTATTCCTTAGGCTGTGGTCTGGATGTGTGCTGAAATTCATGTGTTGAAATCCTAAGCCCAGAATGACAGTATTAGTAGACTGGGCTTTGATAGGTGCTTGGGTCAGGAGGGTGGAGCCCTCAGGAAGGGGATTAGAGTTCTTATAAAGAAGACAGCAAAGACCACCCCTTTTACCATGCATTTGTTGTTGCTGTTGTTCAATCACTAAATCATGGCTGACTCTTTGCAACCCTGCAGACTGTGACACACCAGGCTTCCCTGTTCTTTACCATCTCCCAGAGTTTGTTCAAATGTATGTCCATCAAGTCAGTGATGCTATCTAAACATCTTATCTTCTACTGCCCTCTTCTCCTTTTGCCTTCAATCTTTCCCAACATCAGGTTCTTATCTAATGAGATAGCTCTTTATATCAAGTGACCAAAGTACTAGAGCTTCAGTTTCAGCATCAGTCCTTCTGAGGAAATTCAGGGTTAATTACCTTTAGGATTGACTGGTTTGATCTCTTTGCTATTCAAGGGGCTCTCAAGAGTCTTTCCTAGTACCACAATTTGAAAGCATTAAGTCTTCAGCACTCAATGCAGGAGACATGAAGAGAGGTGGGTTTGATCCCTGGGTCAAGAAGATCCTCTGGAGAAGGAAATGGCAACCCACTCCAGTATCCTTGCCCGGAGAATCCTTTGGACAGAGAAGCCTAGTGGGCTAGAGTCCATAGGGCTACAAAGAGTTGGACATGACTGAAGTGACCTAGCACACACACAACCTTCTTTATGGTCCAACTCCCTGATGAGAACACAGCAAGAAGCCTGCAGTCTGCAACTAGGGAGAAGACTCTCACCACAGCTTGACACACTGGCATCCTGAGCTCAGGCTTCCAGCCCCCACAACTTTGAGAAACGTGTGTGTGTATAAAAACCACAGTCAACAGATATCGTTATGGCAGTTTTGGTGGACTAAGATATTTTCCCTTAAAGGACCCAAATGGAAATTTATCAAGGTTTACAAAGGAAATTGTCCTGCAAAAGAGAAATAAAGCAAGGCGCCAGGAAGATTCCCTTTGGGGATAGGAATACAGAGCTGATGTTTACTGAGGACAAGTTTCTGAAGCAGAGTGGATGTTAAGAAGCCATTCTATAATTGAAGCAATGTGGGGCTTTCTTGGTGGCTCAGATGATAAAGAATCTGCCTGCAATTCAGGAGATCCAGGTTCGATCCCTGGGTCAGGAAGATCCCCTGGAGGAGGGCATGGAAACTGACTCCAGTATTCTTGCCTGGAAAATCCCATGGACAGAGGAGCCTGGTAGGCTACAGTTCATAGGGTCACACATTGTCAGACAAGATTGAAGTGACTTAGCACGCATTCATGCTTGCACTCTCTTCGTAAACAAAACAACAAGGTTTGAACACTTCAGCTTAGCAAACAGTTGATTTAGGAGGTGGGCATATTCTGAATGATTCTTCTAAAAGGTTTTGTTACATGAAATTGATTTTAATAAGTGAGAAAGGTCATTAATAGAAATCATGTTCCTTTCTCCATATAAATGCTAAACTACTTTTCATCACCTTATTAACAAGGCAGATGAAAACTTTACAGTAGTATTCTAACCATCTGTTTGTAATTAGTGGCATAAAATTGATGCATTTTGCAATTAAAAATTTTATTTCAAATGGTATTCAGATTCTGTGTGTGTGTTTTGTTTGCCTGTTTATCAGAGAGTAATAGACAGGAATACTTTTTTTTTAACTACTGTTACAATATTATAATATTGTTTCTGGAAGATGACTCAGGTGGTAAAGCGTCTGTCTATAAAGCGGGAGACCCAGGTTCAATCCCTGGGTCGGGAAGATCTCCTGGAGAAGGAAATGGCAACCTACTCCCGAATTCTTGCCTGGAGAATCCCATGGATGGAGGAGCCTGGCGGGCTACGGTCCATGGCGTTGAAAAGAGTTGGACACGACTGAGTGACTTCACTTTCACTTTCTGGAAGATACATTTAGTTTTCCATTATAAATTGATGGCATAAATACTCTCAGGTATTTACAACTTTAAAAAATTCCAACTCTTCCAATGAGAATACCGATCCATAGGTCAGTATTTTTCTAATTATGGGTTTTAGCTTGTTTTTAGGTCAGGAAATCACTTAGTGGATCATGGTAATTTTTTTTTTTAACTGAAGAGAGACAGAAGAGAAAAAAAACTATGAGAGCATATTAAAGCCTAAGGTAAATTAGATTTCATGAAAACTTTGTTTCAGTAGGTATTGTGTATGATATAAAATGCTTTATCACTGTTTTGGTCAAAATCATTTGAACGTGGAGGATGCTGTGCTAAACGAAACAAGTCAGAGAAAGATAAATACGGTATGACCTCACTCACATGTAGAATCTTAAACGAGAAGTCACAGAATCAAAGAGTAGAGTCATGGTGTTTGCCAGGGGTTTGTTGTATATTGGTCAAAGGGCACCAGTTTTCAGTAAGGAGATGAAAATGTCTGGGGGAATCTAATGTACAGCATGGTGACTTTAGTTAACAATACTGCATATTTGAAATTTAAGTACACACCATGACAAAAATAAACTCAAAATGGCTTAAAGACTTAAATATGACATGATACCATAAATCTAGAACAGGGTATAGGCAAAGCATTCTCTGACATAAATTGCAGTAATATGTTCTTAGATCAATCTCCCCAAGCAAAAGAAATAAAAGCAAAAATAAGCAAATGAGACCTAATTAAACTTATCTGTTCTTACATAGGAAAGGAAACCTTAAATAAAATGAAAAGATAGCCTGCAGAAAAGGAGAAAATAATGGCAAACAATGCACATGACAAGGGCTTCCTTTCCAAAATAAACAAATAGCTCATACAACTCAATATCAAAACAACAACCCAATCAAAAAATGGACAGAAGACCTAATGAGACATTTCTCCAAAGAAGACAGATAGCCAACAGGCACATGGAAAAATGCTTAACATCACTGATTATTAGAAAAATGCAAATCAAAACAACAATGAATTATTACCACAGACCAGTCAGAAAGGCCATCATCAAACTATCTGTGAAGAATAAATGCTGAAGGGGCATGGAGAAAGGGGAGCCCTCCTACACAGTTGGTGGGGTTGTATACTGGTACCGCTACAATGGAAAACAGGCTGAAGGAAACTAAAAATAGTTAGAACAGGTTCTAAACTAACAATAGAACTGTCATATGATCCAGTAATCTCACTTCTTGGAATTTATCTGGAAAAGACAAAAAACTCTAAATCCCAAAGACACATTCACCCCAGTGTTCACTGCGACACTACTGACAGTAACCAAAACATAGAAGTAACCTAAACGTCCACTGACAGATGAATGGATGAAGAATATGTGGTATACAGACACAACTAAATGTTACTCAGCCATAAAAATGAATGAAATAATGCCATCTGCAGCGACATGGATGGACCTAGAGATGATCATACTAAGTCAGACAGAAAAAGAAAATATCATATGATATCACTTATATCTGGAATCTAAAAAAGATACAGATGAACTTACTCATAGACATATACTCACAGATAAAGAAAACAAAATTATGGTTACCAAAGGAAAAGAATGGGGGAATAAATTAGTAGTACAGGATTAATAAACACACTGCTATACATAAAATAGTTAAGCAATAAAGATTAACTGTATGGCACAGGGAACTATATCCAATATCTTACAATAACCTATATGGAAAAATTTTCTAAAAAAGAAAAAATATATATATACGAATCACTTTCTTATACACCTGAAGCCTGAAGCTAACACAATAATACAAATCAATGATACTTCATAGCAAGAATAGGATAGATATAACACAGAACAATTATCCTTTGTTAAAAGCAAATATCAGTGTACTCTATGTTTGGGAAAAATAGAAATCTTTGAAACATAAATATTTCATTGGATTATATAAGAATGAAACTACAGAAAAATTCAGATATCAAATCCTGTTTTCCTTAATTTGCACAGATTCTAGGATAAACTAACAAAAACATTTAAAGTTTACTTTTATCATATTTAAGGAAACTTATGAGGAAATGGTAACCCATTCCACTATTCTTGCCAAAAAATCCCATAGACAGAGGAGTCTGGCAGGCTATAGTCTGTGGGGTCACAAAGAGTTGGATATGACTGAGCAATTAAACACACACACACACATTAAGGTAAATTAACTGTTTTACACTGTATCCCTTTGTATTCTTTTATATTTTAATAAACACATTTTAAATTAGTTGAGAGTACCCTGGAGTCCTAAATTAAGACTACATTAAATCAACAAATATTCATCAATCACTATGTTTAAGATCCTTTTTTTTTTTTTAATTGTAATGGTACTTGTTACATGGAAAACCACCAGGAGTTTGGGTTTTCTCAGTGACTTCCAGGAGGGAGGACTTCATCTTTGTATTTTTATGTGTTTAGGCATTAGAAATGCCTAAACATCAATTTTAACAGAATTTAGTGGAGAGTTGTTCAACAGTGGTAAATATTTATATGTGTATTTGTTTTATGTGCTATTCTGGTCTCTCCAGATAATTTCTATTTGCTCTAAATCTTCCCACATGAATTTATACTGAGATGCAGGGATAAAATATGGTGATCAATCATTTTCACTCTGAACTTTGGGAGAAAAAGCAAAACTAACAATGCAAAAAAAGCAAAAGTAAATATCTAGGTATTTTACAATAGCTTTTGATTTCAATTATTCAGATACACCTGTGACATAATGACTTCTGTGTCTTCCTTGAGTCCTTTTCTACAACAGACCACACAGCCAGATCATACAAAACCACACAGCCTGTTGTATGAAAAGGCAGGTAATCCTCAAGCAGGAGATAGCCTGTGACCACTAGTTCACAGGTCCACAGTGCTGATTTCAGCAGACGCTCCTGGAGCATCTCTTACATTGCAGGCATTGCTGCACGTGCAGGGGCATGGCCTCTGACTCCAGGGAGCTGACAGCACAGAGAGAAATGAGATGGACCCCATCATAACGGTGTCATGAGTGAACACAGAATACTTAGAAATCAGAGCTCATACTTACACAGCTGAGCCTTCTGTTATGAACTTTCAGTTTTTGGTACATCTGTACTAGGGACTCAGGAAATACTCTTTTTCCTCCCATTTTCCATTTCTAAGTAGTTCATTACTTAGAATAAGTACTTACTTAAAACACTGTGTTCAAGAAGCATCTAGAGAAATGTGATTATTATTATTATTTTTACTATTTTTTAGTCCCATATCAGATATCATTTTATGGTATCTCATTTGGCAATATCATCTTTCTTTGTACCATCATACTCAAGGATTATTCCAAGGTCGACAAGTTTATTCAAATAACAACAATATTACCTAAGTCTCAGTTTATTCTGCCACTATAATGTCAAGTTTAAAAATCACTCCACTTAGCCAGGCCAGTCTTCCTTCAGTTGATACTTATCTCTTGTCATTCTTCTTTGTACTCATTTCCCTTTTCTTTCCCTAATTCTTTGCATAAATTCAGAAGACCACTTTGAGCTTTTGTGTCAAGCAGTACAATTTACCTCTAAAGTCATAATTTACATTAACGCAACCTTATTACTCATAGCAAAAGGAATGTGAATGTTCATAAGTTCAAAAGATATTAAGTGCTCTTATGTTAATAAAACAAACTGCTCTATGCAAGAGGGACTAGCATTTGAAAAAAGGAAAGGATTTCAGTCCTGTCAAGACAGTCCCAACCAACTTTCCTCCTCGCCTACCCTCATCCTCTTAGCGTTTCTAAGTTTCCCTCATTCAGTCTGCACTCAGGGAAGCCAAGGAAAGATCTCAGAGTCTGAATCCAAACATCATCACGAGACTGTGACAACCTCAAAGTAAAAACATAACCCTAGCTGTGGAAATCACAACAGCAGTCTCAGGCACAAACATGGTATAGATTCACTGACCTGACGAAATGTCTATCTGGTTCATCTTGGTCTGCGTGACGTTGATGTGAACGCCGACTTTGCTTTCAGTGAGGTCAATCTCCACGTTGCCCAAGTTATCCGCAAAATGACTGAAAAGCAGGAGACCATTGGGGTTCCAAGTCCTGAACTGGAAGCTAACCGAAAACAGGTCCTGGTGAAGCCGTCCGGGCACCTCCAGGTAACTGGTAGCGTTGAAAAAGACAGGTACTGTGTAAGGCTCCACGCACGAGAAACTCAGATTTCCCTGGAAGACAGAGGGGCATGATTTGAGGAAAATGTAGAATAAAATAAGCACCCATGTAAGACTGCTGACGAAGTGAGAGGTGTACACATTGCAGAGTAGAGCTTGAGCTGTGTGTGGTTCCCATGTGCTGCCATGCGACACAGACTCATGCGTCCTCGAAAGGACATGTCCTAGCATGGCCTTTCTGCTGTAGCCTACAGAGTTCAACAGCTGGCTATCACACTGAGGGATTCATACAAGCACCCTGCATCATGGACTTGACAAACTGACAGCCTGGTGTGATGGGCTGGCTACAGAATTGATACGTCCCTGTGTGGTGGGCTTGGGAGTGGACCACTGGTCTTCCTGAAGAAAGCAAAGAGCTGTTTCTTTTTCCCCCACAACTGATGCTGCATCAGCCAGGGAGGAGATGCCTTGGTCAATTATTTATTAATATATAAATCTAGTCTCACTGGGAACATTGATCTCTTGATTGCTGTTTATTAAACTAGGATGGGGCAAATATTCTTGACTCTAATCCCCATACCTAATATACATGAATTAATACTAACTGTTTAGTCAAACCTGTGGTTTTTCCAGTAGTCATGTATGCATGTGAGAGTTGGACCTTAAAGAAAGCTGAGCACTGAAGAATAGGTGCTTTTGAACTGTGGTGCTGGAAAAGACTCTTGAGAGTCCCTTGGACTGCAAGGAGATCCAACCAGTCCATCCTAAAGGAGATCAGTCCTGAATATTCATTGGAAGGACTGATGCTGAAGCTGAAACTCCAATACTTTGGCCACCTGATGCTAAAAGCCAACTCATTAGAAAAGACCTGATGCTGGGAAAGATTAAAGGCAGGAGGAGAAGGGGGAAACAGAGGATGAGATGGTTAGACGGCATCACCGACTCAATGAAGATGAGTTTGAGCAAGCTCTGGGAGATGGTGAAGGACAGGGAAGCCTGGCGTGCTGCAGTCTATAGGGTCGCAAAGAGTTAGATACAACTGAGCAACTGAACAACAGATTATTTTGTTATTCAACTCAAACTCGCATTTACATTCCCAGGAAATGTGCATATATCATATTAATGCTTTCAGAAATAGTGATATGAGTGTACAAAAGGAAAAGAAAACTTTCAATTGAAGCTTCCTCCTGCCCCTCATGCTTCCTCTATTTGGTACAAAGAAATCTGATTATTCATATATACTATCTAAGTACCTTTCTTTTAAAGATATGAAAAAAATCTACATTTTTCTCCATCTTTTTTTTAATCCCACTATATCCTGAGGAATATGAAGGGATTTTTTTCTTTATTGTTTCTTTAAACAACACCACACACCTACCCCAGATGTACAGTTCTTCCATTTTAGTACACTAACCATTGAACCTAAGTTAGGCTGAGCCCCCCAATTAAAATTCAAATTAAACCTGTGCTGTACCTGCACATGCACGCCTGCTAAGTCACTCAGTTGTGTCTAACTCTTTGTGGCCCCCATGGACTGTAGCCCACCAGGCTCCTCTGTCCATGGGATTCTCCAGGCAACAATACTGCAGTGGGTTATCATGTCTTCCTCCAGGGGATCTTCTCCACCCAAGGAGCAAACCAGCATCTCTTATGCCCTCTACATTGGCAGGCAAGTTCTTTACCACTAGGGCCACCTGGGAATCCCTGTATCTTCACAGATGACTAGATGATTATTTTAAAGGCTTACTTTTCCCGATGAAAAGAACTGCTTATGCATAAAAACTGACATGTCATAACTGACCACCTGTCTGTGTTGTGGAGACTGTCTCCCAGCAAAGTGAAAAGTTCTGAGTGATGGTGCTGATTCTGGAATCAACATTTAATGAGGAAATGAGTGTGTGTAAGGGGAACGGTGCAGGATAAGTGCTGAGCCAGTTATACAGAAATATTAGCACCTGACATCTTCAAAAGCAAATCTCCTCTGTAAATATTTGCCTTCGTAGAGCATCTTGAAAAATGTCCTGCCTGCCTCTACGCTGCCTAAACCTTTTAATGCATTTGTTGATTTTTGTTTAAAAGCCTTTTTTTGTGTCTGCTCCTTCCATTTTAACAAATGTAATTATAGATAATTCAGGCTTTTCTAAATGTCTTTGTTATTCAGGTCAAAATACTATTTATAAGCAACAATATATTGTGGTTACAGCTGACTTTGCAATGAGTCTCCAGAGTGCAATTCTCTGTAGTTTGAGAACCTAATGGATACATGTGAGGACCAACTGGGAGGTTTGGGCAGAAAGAACACTTTACTTCTTAAAGGTGTGGATTCTGTATCCCTCTGTCTTAGGTGATGATTTCTGAGGAAACAAAAGGACCCTGATGCCATTTTATCCAAAGCTTAAAATAACATATCTATACTGCTCTAGATAAGAAATGACACAGCATGGAAAGAGACTATGACCTTGGCACTATATCCTGTGAATCCACAATCTTTGTTTGCCACTCATATGAGTTACCTTGAAAAGTTATTTTTCTAACTTAAACCTCAGTTTTCATCTATAAGATGTTTATGACAACATCTCCCTTGTAGTATTGTTCTTAGGGTATCATAAATGTAACAGGTCTCACACAGTACCTATTACCTATACATGAAGCTATTATTTTTCCCTACAGTCAATATCTTGTAAGAAAAAAACAAAGTTCAATTTTTAACTGTTAGTATAAATTTATCATTAATTTAAAAAAGATAATTAGTAAAAAAAATTCTACATTCAACTATTATTTTATGAGCTTCACTGGTGACTCAATGCTAAAGAATCCGCCTGTCAATGCAGGAGACACAGGTTTGATCCCTGGGTCAAGAAAATCCACTGTAGAAGGAAATGACAACCCACTCTAGTGGGAAATCCCATGGACAGAGGAGCCTAGTGGATTACAGTCCATGGGGTCACAAAGAATCGGACACGACTTACAGACTACATAACAATTTATTTTATTGTTTCTTATATCCAGCCAGAACTCCTGTTTATTCATTGGGCATTTCCATTTGTCCCCTCATTTTAAGAAAACCTCAGGCTCAAATTTTGGATAACAAATCCATCAAAGTCAGAACATAGTACAAACACTCATGACATTTTCTACTTCCAGTTCTATTCATTCACTTAGTCCTGTGTGACTCTTTGCGACTCCATGAATAGCAGCATGCCAGGCCTCCCTGTCCATCACCAACTCCTGGAGTTCACCCAAACTCAAGTCCATCCAGTCGGTAATACCATCCAGCCATCTCATCCTCTGTCATCCCCTTCTACTCCTGCCCTCAATCCTTCCCAGCATTAGGGTCTTTTCCAATGAGTCAACTCTTCACATGAGGTGGTCAAACTACTGGAGTTTCAGCTTCAACATCAGTCCTTCCAATGAACACCCAGGACTGATCTCCTTTAGGATGGACTGGTTGGATCTTCTTGCAGTCCAAGGGACTCTCAAGAGTCTTCTCCAGCACCATAGTTCAAAAGCATCAATTCTTCAGCACTCAGCTTTCTTCACAATCCAACTCTCACATCCATACATGACTACTGGAAAAACAATAGCCTTGACCAGATGGACCTTTGTTGGCAAAGTAATGGCTCTGCTTTTTAATATGCTGTCTAGGTTGGTCATAACTTTCCTTCCAAGGAGTAAGTGTCTTTTAATTTCATGGCTGCAATCACCAACTGCAGTGATTTTGGCGCCCCCACAAAATAAAGTCTGACACTGTTTCCAGTATTTCCCCATCTATTTGCCATGAAGTGATGGGACCGGACGCCATGATCTTAGTTTTCTGAATGTTGAGCTTAAAGCCAACTTTTTCATAGGCTTCCCTTGTAGTTCAGCTGGTAAAGAATCTGCCTGTAATGTGGGAGACCTGGGTTCAGTCCCTGAGTTGGGATGATCCTCTGGAGAAGGGAAAGGCTCCCACTCCAGTATTCTGGCCTGGAGAATTGCATGGACAGTACAGTCCATGGGGTAGCTAAGAGTCGGACATGACTGAACAAATTTTACTTTCTACTCCCACTGAATTCCAAATACATGGATCTCTGATTTCCCAGAATCTTCCCAGGGACTCTTAGGGATTAAGAAACTTCTGTTCTTGCAGAACCAGAAGGAACCCACATACCAGATTTATAAGTTTCTCCTATAGTGATCTTATGTGGTGTTGTAGGGACATAAATGTACTAGGGTGTTCTATGATTTTTGCTCTCCTCCTTGAAATAGTTTTGGAGAAGGAACTGGCAATCCACACCAGTATTCTTGCCTATAAAATTCCACGGACAGAGAAGCCTGGCGGATTACAGTCAACAAGGTCACAAGGAGTCTGACATGACTGAGAGACTACACTTTCACTTTGAAATAGTTCAACCTGGAAATACTCACACCAGAGTCAGGACCACTGTGAGTTTCTGAGTCACAGACTTCACTGTCCAATCTAATCCATCTATATTGAATTGCATAATACTTAGTATGTTTAGAGCTTTGACAAGAAGTTTATTTCTTTACATATCTGGGTGAATCAGCTTTGGAAACATGGAAGCAAATAATAAAACTCTTGGGTTTTTAAAATTTTTAAATATTGAATTACATCATCATTAAGAAATGTAGCATTCTATATGATGTGACATTTGGAAACATGAGGCTACCAATTTAAGTGCTGCTTAACAGTTGGGATGACTGTCCTTCTGTCATGGGAAATCACAGGGGCTGATATTCCAGGTCCCATCAGAAGAAAATTTACTATTTCCGGCAACTTTAACTCAAAAATCAGTGTCTAGTTAGAGTACATTCAGTATTTCCATATTTTCAGGTACCTCTAAAATTATTTTTGTATGGTTAAGCCCACAAGCCTGATAACAAATGCTATGATACTGTTGTCCATTAACAGTCCAGACAAAACAAAATTTCTTTGGTTTTTCTAGGAACCGAATTTACAGGGTTGGAAAACCTTACCACATTTGAGGGCTCCAGTTTCTTCCTTCTTGCCAGATCTGTTATGTTGATGCCATTGTAGTTAATGCTTTCCATGCAGCCTTTGAAATTCTTTCTACTGCTGGAACTTGGCTTTCCAGAGAAAGGTATGCCTCCAAAGGTTATCTTCGAGAAAAAGATAAAACGTAAACATTCACACTGTATTTGGCTTAAAAAAATAAAAACATTTACAATAAATTAGACAAAATTACTAACACAGCCAAAGTCAGTTGTCATAACCTAAGCCAACATACATAGACATTTTTTCAGTCTGTAAAGTCTGTTGCATATTAAATCATGTTGTTATTGATGTATATACTGATTGTATTAATTCTAAAAATTAGATTATAACGTGAGCAAGAAAATAGCAACAATTTTTAGCATTTTTAATACTTGGAAGGCATTTTATTAATTTTCCTGAGAATGCTCTAAAAGATTTCACACAGCAAACATCTTTTATAAATATTAAGCATATATGTTTATATTTATCAATATTATTATTGACATATTATCAATAAATGTTACTAGTCATCATGAAATCAGTATCAGTTCAGTCACTCAGTTGTGTCCGACTCTTTGTGACCCCATGAACCGCAGCACGCCAGGCCTCCCTGCCCATCACAACTCCCGAAGTCCACCCAAACCCATGTCCATTGAGTTGCTGACGCCATCCAGCCATCTCATCCTCTGTCGTCCCCTTCTCCTCCTGCCCCCAGTCCTTCCCAGCATCAAGGTCTTTTCCAATGAGTTAGCTCTTCGCATCAGGTGGCCAAAGTATTGGAGTTTCAGCTTCAACATCAGTCCTTCCAATGAACACCCAGGACTGATCTCCTTTAGGATGGACTGGTTGAATCTCCTTGCAGTCCAAGGGACTCTCAAGAGACTTCTCCACCACCACAGTTCAAAAGATATCATGAAATGACTAGCAGTAATATATTACGTTTATGACTTCAGCCCAAAGGAAGGAATCTTGTATTTACCCTATTTAAACACTGTAGTCTAATGGTCATTAGAGTACAAAAATTACTAAGCTTATTGTGAATACAGAAAATAGTTCCAAAATCTCACTGCTATATTGATTAGAAATATCTTTGGGTTTGGAGGCTTTGATTTGAGAAATACAGGCTTAAAGATATTATAGGTCTCCTGAATCCTAAGGAATAAGGTCAATGTTCTTTCCTGTGATTTTCAAGCAATTGTTAAAATCACAATAAAAGAGAATATATATTTTTCCAGATATCTTTAATCAAATTACATTATTATAACATCGGTTTCATATAATAGAAAATTATACTTAATTACCTATTGCCAATAATGACGTGTACTGCTAGTAGTGAATGAATCTATTAATCATAGCTGTAATGTCAAGATATATAATCCAGACATTATATTTCTTTTAAGTAGTATTCAATTATCAATTTCTCCTACAAAGGTTGGAAAATAAAAGACATCTTTCAATGTCAAAACTTTAAATTTGATATATAACACCGAGATCTTTGGGTTTTAGAAGATATGTATTATGCCTCTGTTATGCAGTGCTTTGACATGTTAGTTTTTTTAATGTAAATGTTTAAAATTATTTTTAACCATTTCTTACTTTTTGGTTTGCAATGCTGTGTTAGTTTCAGGTATACAGCAAAGTGGTTCAGTGGAATATATATATATATATATATATACATACATATATATATATATATGTATATATATATATTCTTTTTCAGACTGTTTTACATTATAGGTTATTTAAAGATACAGAATACAGTTTCCTGTGCTGTACAGTAGGTACTTGTTGTTTATCTATCTTATATATAGCTGTGTGTATATGCATTTTAAATTCTTAAATAGTTTTAAGGGAAAAAGCACAAATTAATACTAGTTTGAGACAACCAAAAAATTTAAAAAACTCAGTTAAAATCGACTAAATGTATTAATAACAGCTGAATATATACTAAATATCATTTACCTTAGAGTTTGACTATGGGAAGAAAAGAGAAAAACTAAGAATAAACACACAAAAAAGAATCGGGAACCTACAAAAGGAAAAACAGAGGGCATTCTGAAATACATTAGGAGTATATTTTCAAGTGGCACTGAACTGAACTTATTAGGTGCTATATACATGTACTTGATACCATAGGTTAGGATTACTGAGACCTTAATGGAGTGTTGAATTTCCTATCCACATTTATTTTACCAATTTCTGCTCCAGTTGATAGTAATAAAATCTTCCATGCTTAATGACATGCAGCATCACACTGGGAATAACATTACTAAATACTATTATAGTTGAAAGTATTGCTTTATTCCTTCTCTGTGTGCATAGTTTCTTTAATGAGGGACTCCCATTTTCCTTTGGGATGATGACTCAGACACTCCTAACTTTCTCTCTTTTCAACAACTTTCAGCTCATGTCCTATCTTATAGAAGGTAACCTCGTAAAGCATCACATGCTCAATTTACCAGATTCCTTACAATTAAGAGAAGTGGGTTCAAATCCCAACTTCTAATCTTAACTCATCATTTGATATTAGGTAGTCACTGCCTCTTTCTTGTTATATGTCGTCATCAATAAAATATTCTCTAATAATGTCATCATTCTCATGATAAAAAAATAGCTACAGTTGTTAGATTAATAATCAGATATTGATATAACTCATGTTATTGCCTTATTAATGGCACTGTTGTTTAGCAACAACCTTGACTCTAAAAAAGAAATGCACTGACCATTTTGTTAGCTGCCAAGAGTTTCCAAAGTGAGACAGGGCTTACCAGATACCTTTGAGTGTCCTTTCTCCCACCATCTTTAAGAAAATAATACTGCTTTCCAGCTGAGCACATGCTCCTCAGCCAATATATGGCATCTACCAACCTCTTCGAACAAGATTTGGTCTCATGAGATTTAAGCCAGAGGGTTGTGTGTGACTCTGAGAACTATAATTAAAGAAGGGATTGGGGTACAGTGTTCTTCACTCCCTTCCTCACACTGTCTGGAATGCAAAGTGGAAAGTGAGTAGTCAACTTGGAGTGAGTTGCAGAGGGGATGGAGTAGCAGTGGAATAAAATGAGACTGGGGTCTTGACCATCATGATACTGCCTTATAAGCCCAGGGCTACCTGCCTACAGGCCCCTTTTAGGTAACAGGAATGAACGTGCTTGTTATATGCAGGCTAACTGGTAATATGTAGTAATGTCTGTTATTCCCTGTTGCCTACTCTCAAACAAGCCATGTGCTACTATTTTCACTTTATGGAAAGGGAATATGATTTGTCCAATATCACACAACCAGGAAGGGGAAAAAAAGGGATTTAAACCCAGGCTTAATGGCTCCAATTTGAGCTCATACCCTTGATTCTCTCCAAAATCACATGTTGAGATACAAAGGTAGACCCAAGCATTTTCACGTGCACTGCCTGCCAATAATTGCAGTATCTAAGGAAAGTAATGGGGCAGTGGCTCTACAAAGAGAAGTGAAGTCTCTCCTGACTCTCTCTGAGTCAATTTAAATTTCTTTCTACATCTCCCTGACAAATATGTCTCAGGCATTTTAGTCCACAGGTGAGGTTCTCAAACAAAGTATTCTATCTAGAAGGGCTCTGAAGTGTTGATGGAACTGCTGACCGTATAGGAGGCATTGTGTGTGCAGGAATATTCATAGATTTCACCACAGGCTCAACAAGACTATGATCCGCAATTTTTAATTCTGTGTTTTGAAAACTGGAATTGTGTTTGCCCATTGCTAATGCTTTAGGATTTCTCACCTCTTCTAGGGTACTTCAAAGTTTATTAATGGAGAATGAATAATTCATCTTTAAATTCTCTCAGACAGTAGGAGATAGGTCACATAAGCCAAGATTAATAATAATTTAGAGAAGATAGGAATTTGGGGAATTTTCACATTCTTTGCCTTTCAACAATCATTTTCACTTTAAAGAGATTTTTTTTGGGGGGGGGTAATTATTCCCTGATAACCTTAAATTTACTTTAATGTCAATAAAAGTCTCTGTATCAAAGTTTATATTGCATATTTCATTCTAAATTTGTGTTTAGAAATATATGTAATGTATTCATATTACAGAAAATTTAATTAGAAACTAAACATATAAGGGAAATAAAAAAAAATATCTGTAAATCCTGACTTTTCACATACTATTTTATGATAAGTACATTTTATGTTCTAGAAGATTTATGGGTAGATATCAATAATATCACTGACACAATGTACATGAGTTTGAAGAAATTCCAGAAGGTAGTGAAGGACAGGGATGTTTGGTATGCTGCAGTCCACGGGGATGCAAAGAGCTAGACATGATTAGAGACTGAACAAGAGCAATCAATAGCACACATATGTGTATGTATCTGTAATTTCAACATTGGGACCAAGGCACATTGAAATGGCACAGCTAAGTCATAGGGGTGCCCCAATGATGAACCTGTTTTTACAGAACTTTTATTCCTACTTATGATTAATATTTTTGATGGACACTTTAAAGTTGACTTGTTCTCCAAAAAATTATTAAAAGAAGAAAAAACCTTTATATGCCTCTCAGTGTATTATGAGAATATATATTTTTACCAGACCAGTATGATCACTGATTATTTTTAATCTTTAGTCATTTGGAAGGTAAAAAATATCATTTTATTTATGAACAATCTCTTTAAAATAGTCTGTATTTTTATTTATTTTATGGCATTTATATCTGAGAAAATAGAACTTGTCAAAGGGACTGTCTACAGTCATTAATTTATAATGGGTTAATGTAAGATTTCTTCTGCAATGTTTTGTAATAAATATTAGGCAATCATGTACATAACATACTGTATATTATCAAGAACAAGCAACTTATAATTACCAATAGAAAGATTATGACTTTAATTTTATTCTGGTTTTGTTAAATGGCTCTGATAACAGAATAAATGGTCCTTTTCTTCAAATATATGTTACTTTGGTTCCAAGTTTTAAAATATTTCAATAACTTATTAACAATTTAAAATTTAATAAAATGATCTATTTTAATAACTTAGGTTGTGAAGCTGTAAGTTTTCTTAGGTTTACCTCATAGTCCAAATCTAGGTAGTCGAACTCCCCATTGGTGCGGAAGTGCTGCATGCTTCTGTCCAGGGTGAGGTTGATGCTCCGGCCCTGGCGCTCAATGACCACAGAGTGCCAGTGGTGGTCGTCCAGCAGACTTCCTGTCATCACGGACGTGTGGCCGTATATGGGGCCAAGCTGGTTGCTTCCTGAATCATGAGAATGGAAAAGGAACCGGGTAAAGACACGAGAACTCTATGCCATCTACTACATCATGGGCAGACGTGTTATGGCATCTCTGTCTATTGTAGTTTACACAGCACAACCATTATGGAATGTTACTTAAAAACAATTGCATGTTCAAACTACATAAAAGCTATTAAAGATGGAAAAATCCATGTTCCCTTAAAAACCATGAGCTTTACTTATTTTTTTCAATTACTGAGCCATGAATTCTGCTAAGTTTGGTATATTCCTTATGAAGTCAGTGCCCCGTGGGCTCTGGAGCCAGAGTCCCTGCATTCTGATGCTGTTCCGTCACTGGCTTGCTCCAGGATCCTGGCCAAGATGACCACTCTCTGAGTCGCTCTTTGGTCATGTGTGAAAAGGGTAAAATAATAGTACCTGCTTTACAAAGTTGCTGTGAGGATTAAATTAAGCCATACAAGCAAAGAATTTATTTTCTGACTTACAGTCAATGTTTATTAAAAGTAAACTGTTAATTTTTATTATTGTTGTTGTTATTATTATTTCTGGTCAAGAAAATGCAACATGACAAATGTTTTCTGATTCCTAAAGCCATAATCTTAAGCACAACATGATATTTAATGTCATGGAAAATTTGCTCAAGTTATACTTTAAAATAAAAATCTGAAAAATTACATATGTAGCATTAGTTCAGTTTTGAAATAAGATCTCCATAGCAACAGGACTATAAATAAGAGTGGAAGGTTGTGAGAGTCTGAAATATTTATTAAGGTCATCTCTGGATGCTGTTTACATATTTTATACCATTTTCTATTTTGTCTAATCAAGCATTGCTTTTTATGGTCAGCAAAACTAAATGCTATAAAATAGAATATTGCTTCAGAATAAATAGCATAATAGAAATAAAATAAACACAAAATTGACTGAAGAATTATTTCCTTTTTTTACATTTATGATGCTAATGTACCTATACTTGACATTTTCTATGGATCTTCTATATGAATTTATTTTTCCTTTTGGTGATGAAATCAAATTTTTTCCTGTGCCTATGATTATGACTGTGTACATACATAGGGATGAGAGAGGAAGAAAGAAAAGAAAGAATAAATTTAAGTGAAAGAATACATTCTGTTTTATTACATTAAATATTTAGACTAGAAGACTAAGCAGTAGCTAGATGTGCCTGTATTAAGGAAATAGCATTAAAAGTGAGAGTGGATATTTGAGTGGATGCGTTTCCATGGTTGTCATAAATTTGTCAATAATACTCTACATAAACTGCTTTCCAATGATATGGTAACGATCTTTTTGTGTGAGGCCACATGATCAGTTCTTATTTCAGAACAATAACATCACAGTCTTACAAGGCCCAGCAGCTTTTAAAGGCTAGTCTATGTGTTTCACTTAAAAAAAAGAAAAAAAGAAGAAGGAAAGATTGAAAAAATAAATTACTTTAGATATGATCCAATTTTATAAAGAATTAATATGTAAAGTATTAATTACTCATTTCCACCACTAAAAATAGTGTGGTCTAGTTCCTCCAGACATTTTTTTAAATTATATATATATATTTCATATACATATAAAATATTGATATAACATTTATAGCTTGCCTACTGTTTTAATTTAATGCTGTACAATATTCCACAAATTATTCACAGATACTTTAAACTGATACCAATGTATTTCTATATGTTAAGCTTTTTTCTTTCAGTATTTGTTATTGTAGCTAATATTGTAAAGTATACACCCTTGAACAGAAATTCTAGAGCTGTTTCTTATTATTTCTTTATGATTACTGAATAGAAATACATAGAAAATTAAAATATCTGAAGAATATTATTGTTTTCTTGAAATATTTTTAGGACAGTACAAAGAATCCGTTTTATTGCATAACACACCAAATATAGATACTATCATTTTTAAAATTTATTTACTTGCTTGAATAATTGGAATCATCATTTTATTGTATAATTCTTTCATAGATGGCTTGATTGAGCATTTGGTGTTTATAGACCATATATAATTTCTCTTTAGTGAGTTTTCCTTATATTTTTGCCAATATTTTCTCCCAAAGTCTTAGTACAGTTATAGAGTAGAGTGAATTTTCATTCAAGAATGACATTAAACTTCTATATTTGCATCTTCCCAGGTTTTGGCATCCATTTTCATTTTATAATTTTAATATAAAAATTTAAATATTTCTGTATAATTTTGTTTTTGGATAGTTTTCTTGTTGTGGAAACTATTTTTTCTATCAGATAAGATTTTGAATGTGAAAAGTTTTATAATGAAGAATAATCTTTGTAGACACTATATTATTATCAACTGAGAAAAACTAACAAGTTGTATTTTTTAGTATAATACTGATTTTCAAAGTAATAAAAGTTAATATATGGGTAACAAGCCATATTTAAGAAAGTTAGAACCATGTTAATAAGAAAACCAAATAAGCAGCATCTCTTTGTGTTCTAATTTTCAGTTTTATAGCTCTCCATTGGGATGCATTTAACATGCACATTTAGTTACTGATATAGTTTCGAGTACAAAATCTATAGAATCCTAGCGACTGAACTGAACTGAATTGAAAATCATTAAACATAAAAATATGGAATATATGATGCCCTTCAAACAACTCTTGAATAAATTCTGAAAAATTTAGGCCAGCAAGAAGAGGATAGATATATTATCGATTTGCATAAATTGTAACTCTGTATGTCAGTATCTGTCTTGTGGACCCTCCCTTTAGTCTTTAGTAAATCTTAACTACATTATCAAAATACAAACATGTATTAGGCTTGTCCACTTGAAAACAACAACAAAAGCCCAAAACAAAATAGTAACTCCTTCTTTGAGTGTCATCTCATTCTCTAATCAGCATATTATTTCTGATTCCTTCATTTCTAGTTGATTATCCTTATAACAGTCATTTACACCCTTTTTATCTTTTCTTAACTGATGAAAATAAAACTACTATTGTTTCTATTTTAATGAGAGTAGATCAACAATAACTACTATGTTGCCAGGGACCTCACTTTTCTGTTTTAAGTGACATTTTAGGTGACTTCCACACAGTAGACCATAGGGGACAGCCTCTTCTTCCCTGGTCTCTGTGATGCCATGTACTCATATTTCCTCCTATTCACTATCCCTTCTCCTCAGGCTCCATGTAGCACCTTCTCCTGGTAATATCACACATGGAGCTCCCTAATAGAATCTCAACTTTGATGACTACCAGGCAGCTAAAATGCACCATGTTCCACCAGATCTCTAGATTTTCTCTATTGGAAGGAATTAGTATTCCTCCGTTAGAAGAAATTGAAGAGAAAATAAGGCTTTCTGTATTTCTAAAAATGGTACAAATGACTATTTGGAACTTAAGCCATACCCTAGGGTTACTCTTTATGTGTTCCCTTTCTTTTTTACTCCATACTCAATTAATTACAAACCATACTAACTTTACAACCAAAACCATCTCCCAAGTGAATCTATTTTTCTACACCTCCCCTGAAAGCCACCTTCTGCAAGCAGTGGCCATCTCTCTGTTACACCAGGCAGAAGTCCAGCTTTGACTCTCCTATTCATGTTAGCATTTTCTCTTATAGAAGTCTCAGTACATTTCTAAAAATAAGATCATGAGGCCATATAGTATAAAGTCTACCAACAGCTTCCTATTCTTAAAATAGCATCTAATTTCATCTCCAATCCTATCAATACCCAAACTAGCCTCCTCATCCTATTCCTTGGGCAGATCGGGTTTTAGTCTCAAATGATTCTTTCTCAACTGCTTTGTCCCAGATATTTTCGGGGTCTGTTTTTGTCATCACTGAAACCTTATCATGAATATCTTCTTGGAGAGCACTTTCCTCACTATATATTCTAATATTTACCCCTCTTGCCTATATAGTATCCTTGATCATATCAATCTTGTTTAATTGATTTCATACTACTTGTCAGTATTTGAGGTCATTTCTTCTGATTTAGTTGTTTTAAAATAATAGATAATACAGTGTCCGGCTGTATCCCAGATGCTAGTATGGTAACTGCATAGAACAGGTGTTGAATACATATTTACAAATGAGTATGTATATAAATATATATCAAGCACTATGAGTTAAAAATGATTTGATGACAACATAATGTGAACTCTTTTTATAATTCACATTTTAAGAATTAAAGACCATTAGCATTTAACTAACAGGGACACCAATAAATGGAAGGAATGGTGCCCAAAGTCAGAACATACCTAGGTTCAAACTGAAGACCAGCTTGGCTTTTTTGAGTTCCAAAGTGATATAATCCCCTTGCTGTCCTTCCCCGTGTAAAATTACCCCTTCATTTTCAGAGGTTTTAAATTTCAAGGCAATGACATCTTTCAGTGTTTTCATCTTCTTGTTTCTGAATCTATATGGTAACACAACATGGCCATCGAAGTTGATAACATCAGCCCCTAAAAGAAGAAATAAATAACATTTTAGTCTTGTTATTGTATGCTGACCTTCAGTGTGAAGTATATCTTCTTCCAATGGGTTTCTTCACAGAATAAATGACAAAAAAGGGTTTTTTCTTGAAAACTATTTAGTCCTGGGTTGTCCTTCTCTTTCTATTTTTGTTTTATTCTGTGTCCTGAAGTGGATTTTATGGAAAGGACTTGTAAAGAATGATGAGTTTTAAATTTTAACAATTTAAAACTCTTTCTTCAACTGTCATACTAATAATGTAAGTTCCATCAATGACTTATATGCTTCAAAATTTTGACTTAGAAATTTGGACTTTACCTGAAAAAGAAAAAATGTTAATCCCTGAGATATTATGAGACCTTAATATTTTCCTTCTTAAATGAAGCTAAATGTTCATGATTTTAAATATAGATTTTGTTAACAAATTTTCTTTTCTATGACATAGTAATAAAGGATCTTAGAAGGCAGAGTTTGTGGTATACTCATTTTCTAATGTTTTTTATATTCTACTATATATTCAGTAAACTTTATTGTAGTACCTACAGTTTATAGTAAATTGAACTTTAACTTGCTTTATCCTTTGCTCTTAGGGTTCATGCCTGTGTCAAATTCCTTATTAACCCCTTGCCTTTCCAATAGAGAAGTGTGTTGCCCATGTTCTCAACTACTCTGAAAAAAGACAGTCTCACCCATATATGATTAGAAGAATACAAATCTAACCTATGCTATGAGTAGTTGTAGTTTGATCTTAAGCAATTTCATTGAAACATGAAATTATATAAACTTTTACAAAGTATGAACAACTTTTTCCCACCCTCAGAAACAGAGGATGGTGGGCAACAGTATAGTAACTGTCTCTTATTCACACCAGAAATAGAAAATGAAATGATTCTTATTTATTATGCACTGTTGGTTCATGGGCTGCCAACCCACGGAATGGGTCAGTGATGAATTGCAGTAATTCAGATCAAATTTTAAGTACAAATAGAATCTTAGTCACCTTAATCAGACCTTTTTCAATAAAAATACTTTTAGCTTTTAGTATTAATTTGTAGAAAACCGAGTCACATTGGCTCTAAAAATGATGATGGTGTGAGTGTTCAGCTGTGTCCAGCTCTTTTTGACAACAAGGACAACAGATTGCCAGGCTCCTCTGGCCCTTTCCAGGCAAGAATGCCAATGGAGCAGGTTGCCATTTCCTCCTCCAGTGGATCTTCCCAACCCAGGGATCCAAATCCTCATCTCTTGGTCAAACCTAGTCACATTGGAAACCTAATCACATTCAATAGCTCTAATTATCTCAGGATTATAAGCCAGGGTGAAGCCTGCCTCTACTCTGGGGTAAGATTGTGCCAGAGAACCAAGAGAGACATTGGAGAAAAAGTAACAGCATGATGAAAACTTAACATAAACTATCTTCTCATCATACATCCTAGTTCTGTCTTCAATCAGCCTGGGGGATAATTTGGATCTTGGTGACAGTAACAATAGCCAGCTACATCATGGTGGTGAAGGTGCAGAAAGCTACCAGAGGTTATAGTCACTCTTTTTTCTGTGTAGTATTTGCCAACATAAGTTTTTCTCTTAACTAATGCCATAAAGTTAATTGTCACTAATACACTTATTTCAAATATTGCTTAACAGTATCTTTAAGTTTTCCCTTCAAATCAACAGACTTTCAATATTTTAAATATATATCTTGTTAGCAAAAACATTTCCGTTAGTAAGTGACAGTTCAGAGAATTATTGCATTCTAAAAAGTTCACAAGGAAAAACATGACTTGGAACTTTGTTTTAATTCTCACAGTCAATTATTTACTATAAGACTTTATACAGTCATTAAAAGACTTTCTTAATCAACGGAATTCTGTTCTGAGACTGTGAATCACAGAGGTTTATTTTACTATGGAGGAAAAAAAGCAGACATTAAATTTTGGCTTCTGCTAACACTGCAAAGCCAATTAGATTTTAGCTTAATCATCTATACTGTCACAGCTGAATTCCAATTGCACTATCTTTATCATCTGTGATGAGGGATAAAACAGAGAAAAAGTGGAATCTGATTATCAGATCCCAGGTTGAATTTATAATCCAGCAGTTGGCAGAAATTGCTTTTTGTCTTGCAAAGTGCATAAACAAAAATCAGAAGGAAGGAGTAAATTCTGAATCCCAGAAAGTAATTCTGCAGTTAGTTTCACATCAGTGACAGTTGAGTAACAGACACATCATCATTTTATATACCTACAATATATATTAATTGACAACAAACATTCCCCATTCATCTCTTAGAAGGTACATGTTTCCAGAGCTTAGACAGAGGAAGGAATTCACCCTTCTTATGTTTTCTCCTAACTAAAAATCTACATTCAGTTTTGGGCACAGGGTAGTGATTTATACAAATGCTGATGCCCTTCTTCCTTAGTTTTATGCAAATGAAGAAAGAGACAGGAAGGACAAGAATGGTTTTTTTCTTCAGATAGTCCTAGGATATTAACAAAAACATGAAGAAATGTTATTCATGAGGATCAAATCTCATCTTACAGGTGGTCAGTGGTCAACTGAAAAGCATAGTGCTCTCTGAGCCAGGTCTCTCACCTTACCATATCCAAGCTGTACTTCCAGGAATGGGTTAAATGCTTGTACAAGGTTAGTATGTGGATGTGAACTCAGAGTTGGCTTTGAAACTACAAATTCCTAGAAGTAATCTATGGTATATAATTTATATATAAACATACACCATACACTTTTAAAAGACTCTGAGATATGATAAAAATCTATCAGAGTTTAGCTCTTTTTCCTACAATTTATACATTACAATTTCATTTGACATTTAATAATATGCTGTGCTTATTTTGGGACAAGCCACATTTTTTCCCCTATTACCCTGATTGCTTTTCACTTCTTAGAATAAAATTTTCTCTGCAGTGATTAAATGTGTGGTTGAGCTGTTTAAGCAATCTGAACTACAATATGGCTAGTCAAAAAGTAAATGCAAAATCAGAGTGCGTCCATGATTTTGTTTCTAACAATAACTCAGAGAGGTTGGAGTGTGCACAATTCATCAAATCATCATAGTAAAGAAAGCTTTTCTTTCTTTCTTTTTTTTTTCTTCATTGTTACTAACCCTTTAGTTTCTCTGAGTTTGTAGACACTCAGATGAGATATTTCGGAAAAGTGTTTTTCACCTAAAGATTTTACAATTTTAAAAAAGTGCCCTTGCTAAGTTTTACTACAAATGTAATATATGTTTATTGTTAAAAAGAGATTAAACAAGATTCTTAAACAATAAGAAATTAAATAATACATTTCCACAGAATGTAGAAAGTGAATCCTCAAAACAAGAGATCAGCAGTGTTAACTGGGTAACGGGTTGGTTCATCTTTCTAGATTTTGTCTATCTCTCTCTCTCTAATGTATGGAATGATCTATATATTATACCATATATGGGAGTGTATGTATGTGTGTGTGTGTGTGTGTGTGTTTAGAGAAAGGATGAAGAAGGGAAAGAGAAAGGAGAATATAATTTCATTTAATTATGGTTTGAAATGTGTTTCTGGCAATGTATTTATAAGTAGAAACTTGAACATTTTAGTAAATTAATATATTTTAATCATCTTCATGCAGCAAGGTACTTACAATAAAGTAAGAATGTATATAACTTGAAATATAATTTATTCTATTTATTTAAAAAATTAAAATGTATTTGTATATAGCACCACAAAATAAACAAATAAATACTTAGGAAATACTTTTGTCTTCCTGTTTTCTCTTAAATATTTCCTCATAGAAAACAGAATAATAGGAAGATTGAAACAAGAAAAATAAAAGGACAATTCTATTTTCATGAAATAACCACTTACATTTCTGATTACTTTAATGTGTATATATGCAATCTGGACAAGAAAATGTCAACCCACTCCAGTATTCTTGCCTAGAAAATCCCATGGACAGAGGAGCTTGGTGGGCGACAATTAGATACACACAAGGATCAGAGTCCATAGAGTTTTGTTACTGAACACTGTTTGTTTAACCTCATTGTTTTCTTCCAAATCAGGGTTTTAATTAGCTAAAAATATACGATCATTTGGATGTCTGATTTCTTTAATGAGAATCTGTTTTACAGTCTTCTTTTTATTTCAGAATAATTTTTGATTTAAAGAAAAGTCAAAAGATATAATGGCGAGTTCCTATACACTCTCTACCCAACTTCCTCTAACATTAACATTTTATATAACTGAGTACATTTTTCATTTGTGAAGTCTAAGACATAACTTGGCTGTTGTGGTTTAGTCACTAAGTCATATCTGACACTTCTGTGACCTCATGGACTGTAGCCTGCCAGGCTCCTCTGTCCATGAGATTTCCCAGGCAAGAATACTGGAGCAGGTTGCCATTTCCTTCTCCAGGGGATCTTCCTGACCCAGGGATCAAACCCACATCTCCCGCATCACAGGCGGATCCTTTATGACTCAGCCACTGGAGAAGCCCCAAGACATAAGTTAGGTATATCATTATTCACTGAAATACAGACTAGATTTGGATTCCACCAGTTGTCACAAATTTGTTTGCTTGTTTTTCCTATTCCAGAATCCAACAGTCCAGGGATCTCACATTTCATTTTTGTTATCATCAGAAGTCTTATCTGACTCTTTGCAATCCCATGGACTGTAACACACCAGGCTTCTCTGTCCTTCACTATCTCCTGGAGCTTGCTCAAACTCATGTCTGCTGAGTCGGTGATGCCATCCAACCACCTCATCCTCTGTTGCTCCCTTCTCCTAATGCCTTCAATCTTTCCCAGCATCAGGGTCTTTTCCAATGAGTTGTCTCTTTGTATCAGGTGGCCAGAATATTGGAGCTTCAGCTTCAGCATCAGTCCTTCCAGTGAATATTCAGGGTTGACGTCTTTTAGGGTTAACTGGCTTGACTTCCTTGCTGTTCAAGGGACTCAAGAATCTTCTCCAGCACCACAATTCGAGCACATCAGTTCTTTGGCACTCATCCTTTATGGTCCAGCTCTCACATTGCTTAGTTTCCTGAGCGTCCTCCAATCTGTGATGTTTCCTCAGTCGTTCCTTGTCTTTCACAACTTTGACACTTTAGAAGAGTACTGGTCAGGTTATAGTTTGTAGAATCCTCCCCAGTCAGGCTTGGTCTATAGTTTTCTTAGGACAAGACGGGTCTTGTCTGGGGATAAAAGTCCAGAGTCGGCGTGTTGCCCTCGCTTCCTATCAGGGGAAGCACAGTGGCGACATAACTTTCCAGTAGTGATGCTAATCAAGGGGATGTCCGCCATTCTTCTTCACTGGAAGGTGATTATCTTCCCCTTTCCATACTTCGTTCCACAGAAGCGAGTCACCGAGTCTGGCCCACGTTTAAGATAGGGGGAACTAAGTTCCACCTCCTGGAGTGGGGAGTATCCACATATATTAGAATTCTTCTGTAAGGAAGACTTTTTATATTCATTCATTCATTCCACCACTTTGGCCACCTGAGGTGAAGAGCTGTCTCAACTGGTAAAGACCCTGATGCTGGGAAAAACTGAGGGCAGGAGGACAAGGGGTGATAGAGGATAAGATGGCTGGATGGCATCACTGACTAATGGACATGAGTTTGAGCAAACTCCAGGAGATAGTGAAGGACAGGGAAGCCTGGCATGCTGCAGTCCATGGGGTCAGAAAGAGTCAGACATGACTTATTAGCGATTGACAACAATAATTCATTCATTTCAACATGTATTTATATAATTATGGGACTGTGCATGTTTATTTCTTCTTTGACTTTAATTCAATACTTGCTCACATGGTCCCATACTTTTAGCCACTAAGAACTCATTGAGGTTGGCTCCTTTGTCTGTGTATCAAGATTAACCCCTGTGGCCTTCTCCTGCCCTTCCTACTCCTTCCCCTCCCTTCTCTTCTCCTTACACCTCAGCCCCTTCCCTCCCCTTTCCCTTCCCCTCCCCAGCTCTCCCTCCTCTTCCGAGTCCTCCTCATCCTCTTGCTTTCTCCGTTCTCTTCTCTCTTTCTGCCACTATATGATGCCCTAAGCTCATCTTGCATTTTTTTCTGCCCCAGACCTACAATCAGCCATTTTCCAAAGGAACCTTTATTTCTTTCACTATAGCATGGCACTGAGAAGCTTGCAGGTATTTCTTTCTGTATTTTGTAAATGATACATTTCTACAAATAAATATACTTGTCATCATCTATATGATCTATTCTTCCACAAAATAAATCAATTATTCAATAAAAAGGATAAAAACTTATAAAATGTTCGCTAGATATCTATTTCATACAGATTTGCAATGATTATGAAGCTTTTTTCATTTCAATCGTATGTTTCGCATAAACCAATTTTTAAAGGCAGTAATAATAATTGCTAATATGTATTTAAGTGATTGCTGATTACTACTTAAATATGTTGAAGTATTTGTTAATATTTATTTATGTGGTAATGCATAGGGCTTAATATTTTAAAGTAATTTTTGTTTCATTATCATGGAATTAATATGTACTCACTGTAAAAATTTATATCATATAAAATACAAAAATAAGTCAATTTAAATTAGTTACAGTCATACCACATAGATAGCAAAATACTTTTTGTACATCTAAGTTATCTGTGGTTTTCTACAAATTCAAACATTTCTATAATGAACACTCTTGCAGTGATATTCCTGACCACTGGAATAATTATTTCCTTACTCTCAATTTCCAAAATGCTTAATTAAAGCACTTCAATTGCTTAAAGATATCAGTAGAGATGCATGTTAATAAGTTATTATGAAATCTAACATTATGTAATGTATATACATAAACACCCAAGTCACATTCAAGAGTTTGAACTACATCTCTGAAACTAAAGTTGAAAAATACTAGGAGGCGTGATTTGCTTAGTTTTGCCAGCTTTTACCTAGATGCAAATCTACATATTCTTTGTTCCTTTTTAAAGTCAGTTGTCAATATTTTGGATATGATGACCTTTCTTTACAAAATACAGTGTCACCATCTTCATCTCTATATTCACTCACCACCCTTCTTCTTCATAACATTTACTTCTACCTTACATATTGTTTGGAAAACCTCACTTCCCGGGAAAGATCCTGATGCTGGGAAAGACTGAGGGTAGGAGGAGAATGGCAATAACAGAAGATGAAATGGTTGGGCAGCATCACCAACTCAGTAGACATGAGTTTGAGCAAACTCCGGGAGATAGTGAAGGACAGGGAAGCCTGGCATACTGTAGTCCATGGGGTGGCAAAGAACACAGCTTGGCAACTGACAAAGGACACAGCTTGGCAACTGAATAATAACAAAAAAACTCAGTACTTGGAACAGTGCTTTGTCTATATTCATTAACTATTTGTTGAATGATTGCATGTTGTCATTTATATTCAACTCATCAAAGCATAATAAACACTATTATTTTAAACTTTTTCTTTAACAATTTGAATCATAAGAATGGAAGAAATTTCAAGAGTCACTCTGATCCACTTTGGTGCCGCAGCTACTAATATAGCCAAGGTTTCAACTGTTAGAGGAAAAAATGGTGATTTTACGCTACATGTTTTTGTGGTGGAGGGGAACATTCATGCCATTATTTTTGACTTGGTGCTATCTAATCGATAGACGTTAACTGGGGTAGAACCTTATCCATTCCATTGCATATGCAAACTGTTTCTACCTGATTAATCTCCTTCTTCTAACCTGCTGCTCTTTCCATTCAATAGATCTGTGGTTTAAATATAAATAAATAGTTAATAGATTCCAAAAGGTCAATAATAACAGCTAATTTAGAGTAACAGGAACAAACGAGCCTTCTTAAATCCTTTGAAAAATAATCTAGAGATAGACTTCAAAAAAATCACTTCTACTTGGGGAAAGATAAAACAAAATAAAAACCATAAAGGCTCTTTCAGGAAGGTCAGCATCTCACATTTTGTGCAATATTTCTCTTTAAAATGTGTTGTTTTGCCCTTAAGTGCCTGATAGCTTGTGACAGAGCAACAACAATCACATCAGAGGTGTCTGATATCATTTATCCATAACATTTGGACTCTGATACCCACAAGGCCTTTCCACAGGCATGTCTAACTCTACTTGCTCAACACATAATTCTTCCTCCAGGCCTTATATCCATTATACAGTCACTCAAGACAGAGGTCTGGGCCTTTCTTTAGCTCCTCCCTGCCTTGGGGAGCTACATTCTGTTAGTTGCAGGTCTAATGAAATTTAGCACATCCGTGTTTTTCAAACACATAGCTGACTTTTTATGTGCACTACGGCCAGGTTCCCATCACCTCACATACAGTCCATCGCATTCACGTTGTGAATGAGCAACTCCCACCCTCCAGCTTCATTACCCTTAACTCTATCCCCCAGACAGAAGCTAAAAAGAGCTTTTGACACAAACTCTTCTATTGTGAAACTCTTCAAGGTGGCCTGCAAGACCTCAAGGATAGAGCTGCGCTCCCGACACTCATGCATTTTAGCACCACCTTTCTTCTTGCAAACCTTCTGGATCCCTTGCTAATTTCATCCAACTAAATTTTGCTTTCCTCATGCTAAGTTCACTTCCTTCAATAAAGAGCTATTAAAAAGAAAAAAAAAACTAAGTTTATGCTTATTATTATTTAAGCATCTTCTAAGCTTCAGATAAAGCTTACCTATTAGACAAATTCCCTTGTGTCAACAGCCCTCATTCACAGACGTTTCCCAGGTGGCTCAGTGGTAAAGAACCTGCCTGCCAATGCAGGAGACCTGGGTTTGATCCCTGAGTTGGGAAGATCCCCTGGAGTGGGAAATAGCAACCCACTCCAGTATTCTCGCCTAGAAAATCCCACAGACAGAGGAGCCTGGCTGGCTATGGTTCATGGGGTCACAAAGAGTCAGACATGACTGAACACACACACATCACCCTTAGATATTTTATCTCATATTGAAATTATCTCTTTATGGATCTGATTTCTTCTGTGGACTTTAAACTTTTCTAAGGTACATACAGCCTCTGGATGGATTCTTCTACTTTGTATTTCTTAACACAATAAACACTTCTCTCTTTATAATTTTTTTTTCATTTATTTACTGTTTGGCTAAAAGCACAGGGAATGTGGGATCTTAGTTCCCCAACCAGGGGTCGAATCCATGACCTCTGTGGTGGAAGCACAACGTCTTGTCTAAACCATTGAACTGCCAGAGAAATCCCGATAAACACGTCTTAAACTGATTTAAACATCACTGATATTTGAGACAACATGCAAAAGGGGAATTCCTCTGTCCCCTCCTTCCTTCAAAACCATACCTGGTGCAATGCAGTCTGTTCTCTGAGAGTACAGACTAATATATGATTTGATGACATGCACTTATGTCAGTATCATAATTATATATTTCTAATATTAATAACTAGTTTTAAACATGAAATGCTTTCATTACACTCATTCTGGGGTTACTTTTAATAAGTCAACAATTAAAACATTTGACTATAGCAAGAGTTTAAATACTATATCTATATCTATCTATCTATCTATCTATCTATCTATCTATATATATATATATATGCCTTTTAACTGAATGCATTTAAGAGAAATGGTCATTTACACACACAGAGGCCATCAGAAAATCAGTGATCCACTTCAGAATAGGGTTACAGCTCTGATACATCTAATAATACAGAGGTAATAAGCAATTTCTGAAAATTAACATTAAATATTAGCATAAAATCTATTTGTAATAAATCCATATGGTAGCTATTCTTATTTTTATAAATCAAAAATCCAAATTAGACCAGTCTTCTTTGTGATAATATTAGTTTACTGAAAATAGCTCTACAGTTTTTTACCATATGCAATCTATTTTTCTGCTAAGGAAAAGACTATCTAGAACTATAAGTACTAAGTAAATATTCCACAAATGAAGAAAGGAACCAGACATCAAGAAATCCCCTAGAACGTTTTTTAATAAGAATTAGTCTCAACATTTATTTCATTTTTAAACCATTACTCAGTTAAATTTACTTCCAGTTCCAAGAAAACACTGTTGTCAGTGTTGTATCCAAATTCCATTACTAAATTTGCTAAGGATGGTAAGTTGATTTAGCGATGTGTTTTGAGGCACTGTCTTCCTGGTAATTTATACAATACTTCGGAAAAGATAAACAATTCATATAAATATAAGGGGAATGCTGCAAGAGGTGTCAACATCCTGGAAATTTCTCAGCGCTACCAGGGCTAGCTTTCACTTTCCCCTCAGTACTAACCATGTCTTCTGTTTTCTGTATGTTGATGTTTTGACATGCGGGGCCTTGCTGATGACTCCCAGAGTGAGCCATTTCCTAAGGATGTTCTCCAAATACAGACCAACCAGTCAAGAGTCCACAGCCTAGCTATCTCCTCTCTCTGGCTCTCACCCTCCAGGCCACTGTCCACCTGCCCTAATCACTCCAGGGCCAGGTACCAAACAACCAGGGACAGCCCCCCGGTCCCAGAGCCTCTGAAATGACTCAAACCAGCTAATCCTTAACCAGCTTACTTGGCCTCATCCATTCCTTCCTGTGGAAACCACAGTAAAGGCTTTTTCCCATCCATTCCCCTCTTTCTCTGCCCTCCCCATCCCCCCAGAGTAGACCTGCCCTCTCCTCTTCAGAACCTTAATAATAAATTACCTTTTCAGTGACAGTTGTTTCCTGATATGCTGACCTTACTGGACCTTAAATTTCCTATCAATATGCCATATTTCAAGTTACTCCTGTTGGCCTTTAAATAAAAGAAAGAAAGTGGAAGTTGCTTAGGCATGTCTGACTCTTCGTGACCCTAAGGACTATAGTTCAAGGAACTCTCCAGGCCAGAATACTGGAGCGAGTTGCATTTCCCTTCTCCAGGGGATCTTCCCAATCCAGGGCTCAAACCTGGTTCTCCCACATTGCAGGCAGATTCTTTACCAGCTGAGCCACAAAGGAACCCCAAGAATACTGGAGTGGGTAGCCTATCCCTTCTCCAACGGATCTTCCTGGCCCAGGAATTGAAGTGGAGTCTCCTGCACTGAAGGCTGATTCTTTATCAACTGAGCAGTCGGCCTTCATATATCGCAAATAATCTATATTGCAAAATATTTTCTATAGAAAGTGCCTTTAGTATAATTAATAAAAGAAATAGAAAAAATTTGGCCAAACCAGAAAAGAAAAAATCTTAAGATTATTGATAACAGTTATCCCATAGATCTGAAAAAAAAGTGAATTTGAGAAATCACTATGAAATGTCTGTTGATAACTAGCATTCACTGAAATATCTTCTACACCCATGTCATTGTGCCATGAAAGTGGGACCACTGAGGAACAGAGGTGAGTTTTATTAAAGAACTAATCGATGAGCTACTTTATTAAAAGAAAATTAAGATTAAGAAAAATCCAGACAGATAGGGGAAGAGCATATGTAGTTTCCTTAAAGAGCTCAGTAGTTCTGCCTGATTTTGATAAATAAGGTTCATGGGTCCTGAAAGAGTTTGAATTGGAAGATGAAGACTCTACTGCTTCATATGGAAGATACAGGTCTAAGTGTGAAATGATGTTGTCCTAAGGAGAAGGTGCAGGACCAGATTTGCATCTTGGCAAGATAACCCCTATGCTGATGTGGCAAAACTGCTGTGTTAGAAGAGACTGCAGAAGCAGAGATAGCAAAGGCCTCCCTCAGAGCAGCTAGCCATCTAATCATGTTGATAAAGGTTAGACAAAGGCAGAGATGGAAGATAATTGTCATTAAGGAATGCAAAGCTTTCTGATGATGCATGGGTGATACTCAGAATTTCAAAGCACTTAAGGCTTCTATAGTGATGGAAGAATTTCAGATGAGTATTTGCAACCATGTTTTTCTCCAAAGATATGACAATCCCAACACCATAACTTAGGGATTTTAACGGAATTGAGACTTCCCTAAAAACAAACCCAATGTCAAACATTCTTCTTCGAAATATGTTATATATATATATATATATATATGGATTCACCTATTTTCACCACCTTAATTTTTAGATGGGATCTTTAGATGCCATCTTCAGCTATCAAGCATTTTAATGCTTTTTCTTATTCAATTCCATATCTTAAAAATTCACATGAACCTAAAAATGTAAACTACTTTTCCAAACAGTAGCCACTTTCCCAACAACTACAATGTTTCTTGGACAAGTAGCAATCTGTACTAGGTGACTAGTAAAGATATCATTTTTATTTATTTTACTTTTTGTACTTTCCTGAAAGCCCAATGAATTGGTACAAATGATTTGCACCTACTGGCAAGAGATTGGGACAAATGTTTAGAATGTTTGAGTTTATGCATAGGATGTAGTACATCACAGATTCATTTTATTTTTGGTTTGATTTCACATACCTTTGGGTGAATCTTTTATCTCAGCTATAAAATAGGATTAATAAAGCTCAGAATGTATACACGTTGTGACATAATGTGTTCTTTCCTCTCCGTTAGAGCAGTTGGGTCCTGTCTGATGAGATACTAAATGGTACTCTGTGGCCCCACCATCAACACACCTCAGTGAATCAGGCATTGGAGGGGATCTGATTCACTGTGAACACGGGTGCCGTCCATTACTCTGTGACACCCACATGCCCATTGAGTCCCTGGTGAGCAGGCTGAATTAATTCATTTCCATAAATGAGCAATGCTCCCACAACTTGTGCAGAGAACCAGTCCTGACAAGGATAAAGTAATTGAAGCGCCTGAAATTAGAACTTCACTGGTCAGAGTGGACAGCAGTTCATATACATTAGGGATGCTAGCTTGAAAAACCTGTGTAGCTCCACTGATTTGTGTACGAATTTCTGACTTTCGAGAGAGACACAGGTAACAGAGACAGTGTTCTCCTTGATTAAAAAAATGAACAGGGAAAAGATACTAAGTTAACATTGAAGACACTTGGTCCTGCTAGTGGGAAAACAACAGGGACCATTAGAGATATATTAGGGGTATGAGGGAGGTAGCTTCTCTCCACCTGGGACAAACAGAAGATACATGGCAATTCTGATATTATTCAAACAATCCATTTCCTAGAGAAGGTAGAAATCCAACATTGTAATGAATCTCCTCCCCTCTACTTTTAAATGTTGAGCAGCTGCCTTGGGGTTGTATTAAGCAGAGATTTCTAGCTAGTACCCGACAGCTAGTTTTGTTCTGCCACACATCCCTTTGGGCTTCCCATGTGGCGCTAGCAGTAAAGAACCCGACTGCCGACGCAGGAGATGGAAGAGATGTGGTCATCTCTGGATCAGGAAGATACTCTGGAACAGGATTCTTGCCTGGAGAATCCCATGGATAGAGAAGCCTGACAGACTATAATCCATAGGTTCGCACAGAGTCAGACATGACTGAAGCGATTTAGCATGCACAAATCCCTTTAAACTTGAATACTGTCAAAATATAAGACTAAACAGATCATAATAAGACTGAACAATTAAGTTTATTTTCCATGATATCACAATTTACCTATGAATGGCCACAGCACGTATCAACAAGGAATTTTACTTCTTAAAAAGCAAATTCCTTGCAAAAGACGTTGGCTAGTGCTAAATGGAGAGTAAATGATTTAAAAATAATTTTAATGGTATTATATGATACAAAGATATAATACTCCATGTTGTGTTAATTGCTCAGTAGTGTATGTCTCTCTGAGACCCCATTGGACTGTAGCCTGCCAGGCTCCTCTGTCCATGAGACGTCTCCAAGCAAGAATACTGGAGTGGGTTGCCACTCCCTTCTCCAGGGGATCTTCCCAACCCAAGGATCGAACCTCAGTGCAGGCACATTCCCTGCTGTCTGAGCCACCAGGAAAGCTCAATGCTCTTATTACCACATAAGTATAGGCAGACAGTACACTAAACATAGGAGGGAAGGAAGGACAGAAAACACTGAGCTTCTTTACTGATTTATTGGATATAAGACTCTACCTAAAAAAGAAATACACATACATACATACACACACACACACACACACACACACATATATATATGTATATATATATATATATATTTATATATACACATATTAAATTTATATCTTTGTGTGAAACAGGCTTACCAGGTGGAGCTAGTGGTAACGAACCCACCTGCTAGTGCAGAGACACAGGTTCAATCCCTGGGTTGGGAAGATCCCTTGGAGGAGGGCATAACAACCCACTCCAATAGCCTTGCCTGGGGAATCCCATGGACAGAAGAGCCTGGCAGGCTACAGTCCACAGACTCACACAGAGTTGGACACGACGGACTCGACTTAGCATGCATGCAATGTACGTCTCCATGCTACTCTCAGTTCTTCCCACCTTCTCCTTCCCCGTGGCCCAGTACCCCTCCCCCAGCCCCCATGTCCACAAGTCTGTTCTTTACAGCTGCATCTCCATGGCATCCATTTCTTTAAACAGGAAAACAAAGGACTATTTTCAAAGTACCACATACATGACAGTGAAAATATAATCCATAAATATTTAAGTTATCCTGTGGAAAATCACAAGGAACCTCGGCTCTCTCTACAGGTAAGAGTGATGCTACACGGTATCACCCTACAAATGGACTCCTTGGCTTTCTCCTCACTGCTCCGGTGTGCATTTATTTCACTACATGAGACTTTGTTGCCGTTTACAAAGGCCAGTCTCTCCTTCCTCACAAGATGATCATAACTAAACTGTGATTTCCAAGTCTGATTATTAAAATTCAGTAGACACTTCATAAACAGTAAATCCAGTGTTAGCAATACATTAATGTTGAAGGGGTTCAGAACATACCACCTCAAAATACGCCTCTTTGGATATTGACTATTGTGAATCGAGGCATTTAAGAAATAGCAGATGCAGGCAGAGCTCCCTGATTGACCTCTTTCTACCAAAGAGAGAGTCCTAACAACTGTGATGAAACAGGCACCCTCCCTGCCCCAGGAAGAGAATTAACAAGATTCTCAACAACAAAGCCTGGGGAAAAAGCCAAAGCAGGAGGTGGAAACTTAAAAAAAAAAAAAAAAACCTATTAACTCCCCTTGCTTTTTAGTCCCTCAGTCATGTACAACTCTTTGCGACCCCATGGCCTATAGCCCACCAGGCTCCTCTGGTCCATAGGAGTCTCCAGGCAAGAATACTAGAGTGGGTTGTCATTTCCTTCTCCAATTAAAACCTTTTTATCTTCAATTAATTTCCCCAAATATTTCCTAATCACTGTCTCAATTAACTGCCCTCCAGCCCAAGCCCTTTGACTTATTACATCCTTAAAATTTATCATTCTTTGTTTAAAAAGGTATCTAAGCCTTTGGGCTTAATGGCTTTTTCGGGTATTTATTTGCCTTCTGAAGACACCCTTTACCTATAAAAGCTAACTAAAATGTGTACGCTTTTCTCCTTTTCATCTCCCCATGTCAGTTTAATCTGCAGGCCCAGCCATAGACCCTAAGAGGGTGGAAGGCAGTTCTTTCCCCAATACATTGTGTAGAATTCAGACTCCTGGGGAAACACATAATTCAAACCACACTCACCATTTACATTTCCCAGAATTTTCCTTGTTTATTCAGTCATTTGATTATTACCCACTTTTTCTGACCTTACTGGAAAAATCCTCTTGAAATCTGCAGCATAGAGATACAGGCTTTACTGAGTCTACCCGATGGGAAGACTAGTGTATTTTCCCTCTAAACCCTAAATTTACTTAAGGCTATAAATAAACTGATATTATATTTTAAGAATTTTGGATATTCTTCTGTATAATTTTATTTTATAATGTATATAATGTTCAATAACATATATTATTGTGTAATTTATACTTCGAATTTATTTTCCTAACATAAATCAAGGGTTTCACTGGCATTTTCTCTTGATAAAAGTTGAGCTATTGAAAAGTTAGAGTTAGAAAAGTTGCAGAATTTTGTAACTTTAAAAAGGGGGGTCATTTTTGAATTCAGAAAACAAAAGAGCAAATGTTGCAAATTCACATGAATTTTCGAAAGAATTTTTGTTGGTTTGGTTTGCCTTGGTTTGGTTTTGAAGAGCTAAAAAGAAAAGAATTGAATTTGGAAATAGGATACATTTTGACAGAGTGCCTACACATCCTATTTTCAACTTTCTGCATTTGACGTATTTTTACAGTCTAGGTCAACCCTAACAATTTCTGCACTTCCCAAGGCATGACAGATATAAGGCTGTTACAAATGCTACTAATAGTAGGTCGGTTAAGTCCTTAAAATGCCAATGGTTGAGTTTCTCTTAATGTAGATCTAGAAGCAAAGCACAAATTTTCATTCCAGGGGGATAAAGTGCATGCTGTAGTAGGAGATTTATTAGGATGGTGTCACTTTCCTCATGACTCAAGAAGTGTGGAGTGGAACCAATACCATCTCGACCGTCCCACCAGGCTGCAGGTGAACATTAGACCTGAACCCAGAGACCTCAGACCCAGCCCTTCTTTATTTGCCCTCATGGACATCAATTTACCCTCTGGGCCTGTAAAATGAAGGCAGGAAAAAGGTAAGCTCTGAGATTCCCTTCAGCTCCAAAATTAAGTATCTCTTATTATAGCTAACTTGGTCAAGGTTACACTCATTTTTATTTTTGGATTTTAAATCAGGTTCTAGAATGGCAGAATCTGAATTTTAGAAGCACATTCACACTTCCTGATTACTTGAGCACATTATCTCTTGGACATTCTCAAAGAGAATTTTAAAACGTAAAATCCATAGATGTTGAAACATTTTATATATGAATACTATGGACTGCTATTTACAAAGTGTCAAAATTTGCAAATTAGATTAGAGTAAAACTGTTATATTATAAACACCATATATCATTAGCCATATTGTTAATTTAAAAAATAATAAACATTTATTAGATGGAGTCTTGTAGAAGTAGAAATCTAACAAAATGATTTATGAGATGATAGAATAATAATTAACCTATGTTCTTAGTGCCTCGATAATGCTCAAACAAACAGAATTAGTAAGACTGAATTATTTTAGTTCTAGAACATGGGGACAAAATTGCTTTTCTCAGTGAATTAAGGGACACACTCATGGCTATAAGGCCCCATGGCCAGTAAGGATGAACGGATGACCTTGAGCGAGTATAGCAGTATTGGTCACATTCACCTATAATATTTTATGTTTCCGGCTCCTTTTGCTATTACTTAGTCTATCCCCAAAGCACAGCTCTTTTAAATATCAAACAATTGTAACATACACATTTTTTTCTTACATCTCACTAAATAAAGATCATCTCAAATGGAGGGACTTTTGTGTGTTAAGTGCCACTAACTGGTTCACAGTAGCTAAAATAATTGACATGGCTCTACTTAACACTGCCAGCATTCCAATTCCTGCTCTGTGGCTTTAAGCTATGTGACCTTCAATAAGTTACATCTCTAAGCCTCAGTTTTCTTGATTGTCACAAGCTGAAGGTAACAACATAGCATTCTTTACAGAACTGTGTAGACTGAATGAGTTAAGGCATGGAAGGTATAAACAGTATCCTTAAAGCAAAATCAGGAAAATTTTAAACTGCTAATAAACATTAGCTTTTATTGTTAACATATATTAAGTTTTTGCTTAACTGATTTAAAACAGTGAATATTCTGAGCACCTACTTGGTCACACTGATTCAGGCCTGGAAAGAGAATAAGGTCCTATGGTTATAATAGCATTAATGGACTTAGGACAAAGTGGGTTCCCGGCTTGGTAATGGCAGGACCCACCCTACATCCTGTTTCATATTTTTTGTTCCCTTCACTGATGTAGCTCATTTTGCTCCCCAGTGAAGAAGGCAGCAAGATATAGAGAAATAAAGAGAAATATTCTGTCCCTTCCCTTCACTGCTCTATATAACAAGCATTTTGAACATCTTTTGATATAGCCTTCTCACTATGACCTACGAAACTTGGGGTGCAGGATGAGGGATGGTGTCCTGCCTGAAAGAAATATCAGATAAAGATTTTCAAACTGAGACATGACCTCAACGCCATCATCTGTGACTATCCTCAGCAGCACAATATAAGCCATTATTTCTGTATAACTCACAAATTTGCTATCCAGAAAGCACCTAGCATTTATTGAATGCAGGAATCCACTATTATAATGCCTTCCTCTGGAGAAGTGAATGGCCACCCTCTCCAGTATTCTTGCCTGGAGAATTCCAGGGACAGAGGAGCCGCAGAGAGTTGCACATGACTGAACAACTTCCATTATAATGTCTGGTTGAAGGAATGCATTAAATATAATCAATTTTTTACACATTTAAAGTTGCCAAATTTAATTAACTCCAATCCAACCTCTAGATTTAAAACAAGGACTTGCTTCCAGTTTTTGCATCTTACAACTAAATTTGATGAAACTCTGAAGAGTTCAAGATAAACAAAAATGTCAATTGCTAAATCAGAACCCTTAGGTTAAAAATATACTGGCTAAATTAAGCTGAATTTAACAAAAAAAGTGCAAAATTTCAGACATTGTAAAAAAACGACGTAAGTGCCTTTTCTCCAGTGACTCTGTGGTAGGTGACAATGACTGCAATTTTTAATGGTTTTATGTGCACCATGTGAAGGCTTGGAGAGGACAGTCACCGTTGCTGCTCAGTGGCTAGCTTGTGTCCAGCTCTTTGTAGCCCCATGGACCGCAGCATACCAGGTTCTGCTGTCCACCATACCTCCCGAAGTTTGCTCAGATTCATACCCCTTGAGTCAGTGATGCTATCTAACAATCTCATTCTCTGCTGTCCCCTTCTCGTTTTGCCCTGAATCTTTCCCAGCATCAGGGTCTTCTCCAATGAGTTGGCTCATTGGAGCAACAGGTGGCTAAAGTCCTGGAGCTTCAGCTTTAGCATCAGTTCTTCCATTGATTCAGGGTTGATTTCCTTTATGATTGACTGGTGTGATCTCCTTGCAGCCCAAGGGTCTTCTCCAGCACCAAAGCTTTTATAGATATTGACAAACAAAGCAAAGGGCGAAGCTTACTACTGATGGAGAGAATAAAGTAGGAGAGACACCTGAACAATTAAACTAAAACTCCTAACTTTGTTTACAGTGGCAACAATGGAAACAGTATGGCCTCCACGTGACCCCGGAAGGAAGCAAGCTCCTTTTGAGCCATTGAGCTAACATATTTTGGGTATACAATCCTTGCACTGTGCTGGGAGAAGGCACCATGCTTTTCAGAACAGATAGATGGCTTTTGTACCTGACATAGCCTCTCAATACTCCATTGCTAAATTTAACTACACACTTTTTCAAATAATATTTTAGAAATTGCTTTGGTTTAGAAGAGTGACTGCTAAGTATTTCATCACTTGAATCGCTGTTAACAACAGGGTAAATAACACTCTGTAAATAAAGAGTATTTATTAAATACTCTTTATTTCAAATTATATCATTAAAAAAGAGCTTTGGAACTCTTAGAAGTGTTTTTCTCTAACTTCTAGCTTTATATTAATAGTCTCAAAACTCTTGATTTTGCAAGTTGCCACAGAGAAGCTCTAATATTTGCACAAGAAATATTCTCTTTTCCTGCTAGAGTTGAGATTCTCTTCTTTATTGTCCAAGATCCAATTAAGACTTCTTCCCCCCCCCCAAATTTGTAACAACTGCTTGATTATTTGATAAATGTTTCCCCTTGAAATTTAGAAAAATTTTGGAATGTCAGTTAGAAGAAAAAATATAAGAGTCCTGGGGTGAGGCTGAGTCATGGAGGCAAACAAGAATTTATGTGCACAGTCCACAATGCTGCATTACAGTAAAGGGATGACCAGGTTTTTTCTTTTTAAGTGGTTTTGCAGAAAAAAAAAGCAGAAATGGCCATTTTTTATGTCTCCTACACTTTGTGTTTAAATTGTTTTTCTAGGAAAAAATAAAATTCTATTTGGCAGTATCCATTTTATGAGAAATTCCATTAAAATGAAATAGAAAATGTCAGTAGCCAATATGTATGGGGTGAAATAAGTCATAAAAGTGAGATAAAATAATTACTCATAAATATATAGCATATATAAATTCATCACTCTCCCTACACTCACACACACATGTGCATGAATGTACAGAAATCATTCTTACGCTGCTTACATGTCTCTGCTAGAGCTGGCCACTGATTTTATAAAACCAAAACGATGGAAATGGATGTTTCTCTTTAATATTCTCCTATTTCAGTCACTGTTCATTCCCCCTTCACCCAGTATTTGATAAAAGGATTCATATAAAGACATTGATATCTCAGGGAATTCCCTGGAAGTCCAGTGGTTGGGACTTCACCTTCAAATGCAAAGGGTGTGGGTTCAATCCCTGTTTGGAGAACTGAGATCCCATACGCCTCATGTAATCATGCTACCTCCCCCCAAAAAAGAACACTAAAAAAAAAAAAAAATAAGAAGCAATATTGTAACAAACTCAATCAGTTCCTTTCAGTCTCTCAGTCTCTCAGTAGTGTCCAACTCTTTGTGACCCATGGACTGCAGCACACCAGGCTTCCCTGTCCATCACCAACTCCTGGAGCTTGCTCAAACTCATGTCCATTGAGTTGGTGATGCCATCCAACCATCTCATCCTCTGTGACTTTAAAAATGGTCCACACCAAAAAATCTCTTAGAAAAAAATGACATAACAGTTCTAAAGACTAAGAGGAACAGCACTAAACTCAAAAGAAAGAAATGAAACAGGGATCTTGAAGCCTCTGAGAACAGTGACTGAAAGAGGAGTTGACTGAAAGAAAAGTTCTTTGAGTGTTTACAGATATGCAGGTACCAACCAACAGCACTGCTAACGATGAGAACACATGTGAAACTGCAGACACAGTTAAACTCATTGATGTTTGCTTTCTCTCCATGGCAACAGCTCTCCTAATCACAACAGAGGTGAGAATAAATTCAACCCCAGTAGGGAAGGCCAACAGTCAAAAACTGACCATGTGTTTCCTTTTTTTTTTTGGTGGGAGTGGGACAGTTCCCTGGTGGCTCAGATGGTAAAGAATCTGCCTGCAGAGACCTGGGTTCAATCCCTGGCTTGGGAAGATCCCCTGGAGAGGGAAATGGCACTCCACTCCAGTACTCTTGCTTGGAGAACTCCATGGACAGAGAAGCTTGGTGGGCTACCGTCTTTGGGGTTGCAAAGAATTGGACACAACTGAGTGACTAATGCATTCACTTATTTTTTTAAATCTTGGAAGAATACTTTGCTGAAGTTTACCCTATACTTTACTTTGACAATTATTTTGCCCTATTAAAGATGAAATCAGTTGTCTTCCTGATGAAAACTATTTAATAAGAGTTTCATGACGGAGGGAGTCTGAGCTTAAGTACTTTCCATAAATTTATCAGAATGAAGATATTAATACTTAAAAGCTGTTATTCTATTATTAAGAACAAGAATATTAAGTCACTTTATTTTCTCTTATCAATTTCCCCTTTTTGCTTCTCTGTATCTATTTTCTTGTTTCTTACTCTTGTTCCTTTTCTCTAAACTCATACTTATTCTCCAAACCTCTCCTCTTTCAAAACTCATTAAGCCAAGACATATCCATTTTGGCTTTTTAAACAATGTGATTCAGTGTTTTCATTATATTCCCATTAAAATGCCCTTTAATAATCTCCCTATTAAATTTTTCTTAGAGGTTGTGCCATTGATTAGTATTAAAGTTGAAACCATTATAATGGATTTTTCTTGGAACTTCCAGTAGGAAACTGCTTTTGGTGACATGCCTCACTGAATTTCCTTTCATCTCAAGCTGTGTTATAATGAGGCTCCAGGGTTAAAGGCAAATGAGTTTGGGAAACATGCCTACTGTTTGACTTATAGAACTTTTATGTGTATGGAGTGACTATGACTACAGAAACATGCAGGGCATCTGGACTGCATATGCAAGTGATTTCTTCATCTCTATTGATCATTTATATCTCCAGATCACTGGATCAGAGGAATATCATGAGGCAAAGCAAAATAATTATAAAAAATGAACAGGCATAAAGATAATTTAAAAATAGGTAATCACTGTAAAATACTGACCAGATGACATACTTCTATATTTACAGAAGAAAGACTATGTATTTCCAGGTTTTAAAAATGTAACTATGCAGTTTTAGGAGCGATAACATGCATCATTTTCTAACTCATTTTCTAACCTGGAAAAAGGCATGCAAAGATGATAATTTTAAGACATGGGTAACAAAATCATTAAAGATGTTGGGTTTTTTCAATGCACTTTTCTTAAGCAAATTGTATTTTTAATCAAAAGACATCAACTTGAAATTATACAATTTGTTTTCTAAAAACAAAAATCTATGTTTATTTAATTCTGAGAAAGAATAAGCTAGATTTTATATTTATAAGTTGTTGCATTAATGAGTAACAAAAAATTCGATCATTATTCTTTAATGTAAATGTGAAGTATTAAATGGCATGGCTATAGTTTGTCAAGCTCACAGACACATACTCACAAAAGAAATTCAATAACCTTTACTTTTAATCATAAAATGAGGTAGTTTCTTGAGGCTGAGAATAGCATTTACATAATTTTAAATTTAGTGTATATACAGGAATATATGTCTAGTAGTAGTGGGAGTTGATATTACTGTGTACTTCTCCAAATCACTCATAAGACAATATAGTAGTCTCCATATTTCACACCTTAGTTTGTCATCGATATTGTTCTTCCAGAAACAGGTATTTATATTAGGGATTGTAGCAGAGAGTCTGGGTTGCCCAGTCAACATCTGTGTTCTCTTTTGTTGTTGCTGGATCAAGAGTGGTGCCCATCTCTCCCCATATAATTCAAGGGAAGGAGACACTTGTCTCAGCAACAGAGCCAATCGTGAATGGACAAGTCAAGCATGGTGATCCTATTCCCTCTGACAGTACTTGTTTTAAGGGCACGTGAACTAATTATGGCCACAGTGGATGAGGGCAAGGTACTGAGAGGTCCTTATGGCTAACGTTTCTTGATTCCTAAGGAGATGGCAGAACAGTCTGTCTCTGAAAACTGCAGAGTGTGAACATGAGAAGTGAAAGAATGTGGCCATCTTGACATGAGAATGGGAACCAGATGCACACATAGAGTGAAAAAACGTGAAAGTATCAATCACTCAGTCATGCCTGACTCTTTGTGACCCCATGGATTGTAGCCCACCAGGCTCCTCCATCCATGGAATTCTCCAAGCAAGAATGCTGGAGTGGGTAGCCATTCCTTTCTCCAGGGGATCTTCCAGACCCAGGGATTGAACCCAAGTCTCCCCCAGTATAGGCAGATTCTTTGCATCTGGGCCACCACGGAAGCCCCAAAGATGTAAGAGAGTTTACAAATCATCAAGCTAAAAACATCAACTAACTCTGATATGTACTCTGTCACTGAACTCCTCAACATGCATGTCCTACTGTTTGATGGATGATGACTCAGCTCTCTAAGACCCATACCATGGTGGCTGGAAGCATGCGCCCTAGAATGAGCATTTGGATTCATACTGAGTTCTACTTAGCTGTCTCATTTTAAGGAGGTAACTCAACTTCCCTGTAGTTTCAGTTTTCTCATCTACTAAATGTGTATCAGAATAGTATCTACCTCAACATAGCTAGTGATAATTAAATTAATCAAAGCATATGATGTCTTTAGAACAATGCTTAGAAAACATGCATCAAATATGCTGGTTATGTTTATTAGGAAGATAGTGAGAATAAATTAAGGTTTAGCATCAAACAAAATGAGACAAGAAGAAAGAAGACATGTTCCAAATTAGACTAGAAAATGGAGTTCTTTCTTAATGAAAGAAAAATGAGGGAGACAGAAAATAAGGCTGTTTGCATTAAAGCATTGTGGTCAAGGGACCTGTAGTTCCTGCCTGGATTATAGCCAAAATACAACCTGCAGACATCAAGGAAGATCTGTTAAGAAGTAAAGAACACCAAGGTGATAGAGATTTAAAAAAATCTATGCTTTCAACAGCATCAGAATTCCCTGTCTAATCAGTAACAGCTTATCAAGCATGAGATGGGAGTAAAACAATCATCGGGACTCCAGATGGAAATGTTTAATGCATATGCCGTTTACAGGATGAATATAAATTGCAAACATGGTGGTTTTGAGCTAATTTGCTGAATAAAAAACATTGGATTTGTTCTACTTTAATTAATGAGTAACTGAATATTTGACAGAGCAACATGCTTAACCCTTTCATATAAAGTCAACTGCCAATAATCTGGCAGATCATGTTAGCAATGGCAGAGTTATTCTCTGGACCAATATCATTCTCTCAGAGTATGTTTTGCAGCAGAGGTGAAATCTTAGCTGCATTGAAATCTATTGGCTCTGCACTGATGATACAGTAAGTCTTGATTGACCTAACTATGCAGACTACACTGGAGAAGAATACAGGTTTTGTTTAATATGTTCAGCACACCTTGAATAAAGGAAGAAAGGTAAACCAGATGTCATGATGAGGGGAATAAGGGATTTGATATTCCCTGTCAGTGGGTAACAATAAAGCTGAGGATGTTGGAGGATAATAATGGGGAGTAAATAAGATGATATGTTTCTGTTTGTCCCTGTTTCTCTGTCAGCTGCTGCTGTTCAGTCGCTCAGTCATTTTCAACTCTTTGCAACCCAAGAGACTGCAGTGCACCAGGCTTCCCTGTCCTTCACTATTTCCCAGAGCTTGTTCAAACTCACATCCATTGAGTTGGTGATGCTATCCAACTATCTTGTCCTCTGTCATCCCTTTCTCCTCCTGCCTTCTATCCTTCCCAGCATTAGGGTCTTTTCCAATGAGTCAGCACTTTGAATCAAGTGGCCAAAGTAGTGGAAATTCAGCTTCAGCATTGGTCCTCTCAATGAATATTCAGGGTTGATTTCCTGTAGGATGGACTGGTTGGATTTCCTTGCTGTCCAAGGGGCCCTTCAAGGGTCTTCTCCAACACCACAGTTCAAAAGCATCAATTCTTCTGCACTCAGCCTTTTTTATGGTCAAAGTCTCACATCCAAAGCCTGCCTAAATTATAGTCACATTCTAAATGTATGTATTTTATATTTACATAGTACAGTACTTGGTTTGTGTTTCAGAATCTTTTATAAATATTAATTTCTCTCATCCTTATAATAACCCAACAATATAGGAACTATTAATTATTATTCCCATTTTAGAGGTGAGAGAACTGAGTGACAGAGAAATTAAGTAACTTGCCCAAGGCAGGTACAAAATGGCAGGCCTGGGGTTTGAAACTTGTATGCTTCCAAGGACTTTTGCACTCAGCCACAACATAGGTGTCTATCTCTATATTCAAACTGCAAACTACAGATGTACATGAGTTTGATATGTCTCCACTGACAGTAATGGCAAAAAAGATTAGAGGAAGAGTCAGAAAATGTTTTGCTATTAGGCTAAGCTTCAGAGAACATGGGTATATTTTGCTTCAACCTAAGAATATGAAAATGCCCACCACCACTGTTGCTATGTTTCCCTTTCTGAAGTTAGGGGGAAATAATCATAAGCCCATCTTTTTTTTTCACTAAATAAAATGTGCAAATAGGAAGAAAATAATGCATGTACAGTTAATCACAAGTGTATTCTTTTTCTTTAAATACCACAGGGAAAGGAATTAAGCCACCTGTTATAAGGCAGCTAAAGATGCAAACCCAAGATTACTTTTATAAGGAAACAAAGGAGAAAAGTTAACCTTTTTAAACAAGTAGGTTGCTTCACTAAAAAAAAAAAATGATTACAATATGAGCTATATAAACAATAAGCCTAAGTTAGAAAACCATGAAAAAATTTAATGCTCTGTTTTCTCAAATTGAAAGTAGTTTTAAGAAGCTGAATGAAAAAAAAAAGTTTTCTAAGTAACAAAACGTCTAAGGCCATAAGTACAATTGGAAGAAAGAAGCACAGTTGTGGGGGTTCTGGAGGGGGAGCATATGTAAACCCATGGCGGTTTCATGTCATTGTATGGCAAAACCAACACAATAAAAAAAAAGTCAAGAAACTAATAAGATGGTGCTTATTCACCAGCTGATAGATTCTTGCTACCCATTTCCAGTATTTGGCATTAGAAAAGAAATAGCTATTTAAAAAAACTAAAATAGTTAATTTGAACTTGACAGTGATATTTTTTGTTTTCCTAAATTTTAGTCCTTGCATTTTTTTTTTTGAGCAAAGCCAGAACTTCTCTTAAAGTAGAAAATATGAACAGCCTAACTATTGTACATTATCCATTGACATCCACAAAATATGAATGAAGCATGCATTGACAGGGAGAAGGAACAACATCCAGAAGTCTCTAGTCAACTTAAATTTTTTTTAATTACAAAAATTCACAAACTTACCCTCTCAGCAGCAGATTCAAAATTCAAAGTTGCAACTCATTCACTTAGAAATTTATTCATTTAGCAAGATCATGTTAAAATTTGATAGACTCATTTACTATTATTGTTATGATGGAATGGTTGATGTAATGATCTTACTAATAGCTACTACATTACCCAAAAAAAGTCAAATACATACCAGAATTCTTAGTGATAAAAGCTTTTATGCTTGATAGAGCTGGGGAGTGCACTTTATTATAATCTGGTCTGCACTTCATGCTACCACCTGTCATGGAAACTTAAAGTCTGAGGTAAATGAGTGTACAGAAGCAAAGGGAACTGAAGCAATGTGGCAGCTAAGAGAACCCATGCCTTAGGTGAAATCAACACATCCCTCACCCAGTCGTTTCAGCCAAGTGTGCAATCAAATATTGTTTTCTTACACAAAATAGATATCAATTTATATAAGTGGAGTATTTACCATTAACATAAGATTTATGAGTGGATACTTAATGAGCTCCGCCTCATTACTAGTTCTGCTGAAGTCAACTTTGATGTTTCACAGTTGTGAAGAACCATGTAAGACTTGCCTATATTCAGCAGAGACTATAACACTACTTTCTATGTGTGAACTTAGGATATCTGACAACCTCTCAAAATGAGCAAGGAGTTCACGTCTCGACCTCAGTTTTATGCACATCCACAATGTCCGACCCCAAATAGCTCAGTTACAAACGCAGTGCTTTCAGATACAAGAGAAACATGCTTCAGAAGGAGCAAAACATCTTTAGCTGTGTGAAACACAGCTATTAGAAGAGTTAGAGCTTTGAAATATCACACTTACCACTCTAAGAATTCTTGACTCTAAACTCAGATTCAATAAAAATGTATTCACAAAAAATAAGACACCAACTCCCCAATCTACAATACAATTTTAAGGTACCATAGCAATATCATTATAAAGAACATTTTTTATTTTTAATCTGATTTGCAATTTGATCTATCGTGTTTCACTGGCACAATTCTTTTCATATAATTCTATTTATAAAATGCACCATATAAGGAAGGTACTTGGAGGGAAGGAAAGATAAAAAAGCAAATTTTCTACATCTGATGGGCTGTTAAATCATGAACATGAAGAAATGCCAATCAGCACATCAGACTACTGCTGCTATTTTTTTTTTATATCAATTGGCCAACTTTTAAATGGAAAAGGTAGGGGAAAATACTCAATGGAGATGAGGAAGAGGAAGATAAACTGATGGGTTGGTAGAGGTGCCATATGCAGTCAGGAGGAAATGAACAAATATTATTTGTAGTCAAATGATACACATTATCTGTAAAGGGGAAAGGGGAAAGTAATTACTTTCATATTTAAAGCTATCCCTTAGCCCAACCAGGTGTGCCATCCAAGAATAACAGGCCAACTGTGAGTGAAAGAGCAGATGCAGGTCTTGAGAAACAACAGAATAGAATGAGTTTCAGGGGAACAGGTTGGTTTGGAGCAGGATTCTCCTGAAAATTCTGACTTCTATTTCAGGTTCTTCAGGGTAATTAGAATGAAGTAAATTTTATAGAAATGGAATAGCTACTAAATCATCATGAACTAAGAAATAATGAAAGCTTAACTCAAAACTATGGTTTCAAAAGAGAAACTGTCCAGGGGAACAAGTATGATCCATGTTTAACTTGGGATGGTCACTCTGCGCTTCCTGACTCAACCTCTGAAACTTTCATATACTTCTTAAATTATGCCATTCTGATTTTTAGTTCCATAACTTTCATAAACAATACATGCTAAGGTCACCACCAAGTTCCATTTTACTAATTTAATAGACAATTTTTAAAATCTTCAACTTGAACAGTCTCTTAGTGGCATTCACCACCGAACCCATGTCCATCTTCCTGGAACATTTGCTTGCCACATTACTTATGGATTTCCCCTGACGTCATTTATTCTCTGCCTCCCTTGTAGCCTGTGTTTCATTGTTCAGCTGTTAGATTTGGGGGCTCTCAAGGATCCATCTAGGAGGCTTTACTCTTTGAAAAGTTCATAGGGTCTTAAAGATTTGGAAACAACTTAGTGGCTGAACAACAACAACAAAAGGCAATTTCACTCAAATATTTAACTTCAGTATGTAACTTATATGCAGAATACATCAGGAGCAATGCTGGGCTGGATGAAACACAAGATGGAACCAAGTTTGCTCGGAGAAATACCAATAACCTCAGATATGCAGATGAAACCACCCTTATGGCAGAAAGTGAAGAAGAACTAAAGAGCCTCCTGATGAAAGTGAAAGAGGAGAGTGAAAAAGTTGGCTTAAAGCTCAACATTCATAAAACTAAGATCATGGCATCCAGTCCCATCACTTCATGGGAAATAGATGTGGAAACAGTGTCAGATTTTATTTTGGGGGACTCCAAACTCACTGCAGATGTTGGCTACAGCCATGAAATTAAAAGATGCTTACTCCTTGGAAGGAAAGTTATGACCAACCTAGATAACATATTAAAAAGCAGAGACATTACTTTGTCAACAAAGATCTGTCTAGTTAAGACTATGGTTTTTCCAGTAGCCATGTATGGATGTGAGAGTTGGACTATAAAGAAAACTGAGTGCTGAAGAATTTATACTTTTGAACTGTGGTGTTGGAGAAGACTCTTGAGAGTCCCTTGGATTACAAGGAGACCCAACCAGTTAATTCTAAAAGAAATCAGTCCTGAATATTCACTGGAAGGATTGATGCTGAAGCTGAAACTGCAATACTCTGGCCACCTAATGGGAAGAACTGACTTGTTGGAAAAGACCCTAATGCTGGGAAAGACTGAAGGCGGGAGGACCACAGAGGATGAGATGGTTGGATGGCATCACCAACTCAATGGACATGAGTCTGGGAGTTGGTGATGGACAAGGAGGCCTGGTGTGATGCAGTCCATGGGGTCACAAAGAGTCGGACACAGCTGAGTGACTGAACTGAACTGAACTGATGGCTTGAATTACTTCTCCTATCCATAGTTAAACCACAAGTTTTTCTCCAGCGCTATTACCACTGAGTTCATGACTCCTTTATTAATGAGTTGGTCACTAGATTTTGGATGTTGAAAGCACACTTCAGATTCAAAATTTAAAAGCTCAAACTCATGATACTTCTTGAAGATTCTCTACCATTGGTACTTCTGTGTATGGCATTGCCCAGTAGCTGGTAAGGCCAGACGGGCACGCGAGAGTCATTCTCAAGTGTTCTGTTCCACCAAAGTCCATACTGAATCCATCACCACATCCTGTCATTGTTATCTTCTAGTATTTCTGAAATTTTTCCACTTTCTCCTACCCTGCTACCAACATTCCAGTTCAGACTGTCATCACTCACCTGAACTAAAGCCACAGCTGACTTGCAGCCTTGAGTCTGCTGTTGTTGCTCTGAGACTTGCCCTCCACACTGCTGCCAGGGCAAGGCTTCCACAAAACAGATACAGTGATATTAACATACCCACCATAACCATCACTCCTGATACACACAAACTCCCATCTGAGATAGTTCAGTGCCATCCCTTTGGGCTGTAACAGACGAAAACATCAATAATCTGGCCTACCCACTCAGGTGTCAGATTCCCCCAACTCTCCAGCCTCATTTCATATCAGGGCACCCTTTAATTTCTGTGCTGCAGCCACACCAGTCTTCTCTTTCTGCCTGTGGGAGTTTGAATATGCTCTTTTATCTACCTGGAACATCACCCTTGCTTCAAACTTCAGCCACCTGCAAAGCTGAACCCAACCACCACTTCCTAGTGGAAGTGTCCCCTTTGCTTCCCAGTGAAGTCACGTCTCCATCAGCATCTATTACCCTCAGAGACTCACTGCTTTTTGGAATAAGCACAGCTGTAATGCTACCTCCATTGTGTATTTCTTCCATTCCAGTTTTCCCCATGAAGGAAGAGACTGGTTTTCCTCCCTACTACAATTCAATAGACGTTAATTCCATCCCTGGCACATGGTTAGTTGAAGCACTTTTTATTGAATACATGAATACTACTATGACCAAACAAGTTATTGATACAAATGGCTAGAACCCCTAAGAATGACCCGAAACACAATATCCTCTGTCTACAATTGCTTGTTTCACTATTCCTCAGTCATTCATCAAATTACAAGTTCATTTATTCTATCTCAGCCCTAACCACTTATGCCCCCCTTTTAAAAAAAAATGTCCCATTCTTACTCATTTTTCAGATCTCAGCTTAAGTGTTACTTTCCTATATATGGACAACAGATATTTGTTAAATGAGTGATGGCCTTATTAAGTATTTATTGATTGCTGTAATTAGGTGCCAGGCAGCATACTCGGGCCTGGAGTCACAAAAATTGATATGAAATATTTTCTGCCATCCGGAGCTAATTACATGTTGGGGGACTGCACTCCTGCGGGGGAGGTAATTAAAGCACAATATGAACGGCACAATGGAGGGATGTGCCCCCTGCTGGTTGAATGATGCACAGCGGAGCCTGGCTGTTGTCCCCACAGAGCGTGGTTGCAGGAAGGTCAGCTCAGTCCTGTCGGACTCTTGGCGACTCCATGCACTGCAGCACACCAGGCTTTCCTGTCCATCACCAACTCTCAGGAGCTTGCTCAAACTCATGTCCATGCAGGAAGGTATACATCTATTTTTTCAGGATAATTTGCTTTGTACCTGTTAGCTGTATAACCCTGATCATATCACTTAATGACTTGCTAGAAAGGTGAAAATCTACTATTTGAACACATTGCTGGAAAATATCTTTCATGGAAAAAACACAACTAAACACATTGATGGGCCATCTGCAGATGAAAATGGCAGGCCCCAGCGCATCAGTAAGAAGACTAGACTGGGGTTTCCTAGTGTCTCAGTGGTAAAGAGTCTGCCTGTCAATGCAGAAGACATGGGATCCATCCCTGATCTGGGAAGATCCACATGCCTTGGAGCAACTAAACCACACTATCGCACCTGCGCTCTAGAGCCCGGGAACCACAACAACTGAGGTTCATTGCTCTAGAATCCACGCTGTACAACAAGAAAAGCCTGCCAGGATGAAAGGCCCTCATGCCACACCTGGAGAGCAGCCCTCACTCACAACTAGAGGAAAGCCTGTGCAGCAACGAAAACCCAGGGAGGCCAAAACTTTACATGGAAAAATGAAAGGAATGTGACTCTGGTGGAACAGCTGGAGAAGGACGACCAAGTGACCCAGAGATAGGACCACATGTCGGGAGATACAGCAAGACTCCGGAAGAAGAGGGGGTTGAACCCCACACCGTGGCCTGGGCATGAGGGAATACAGACACACACTCACAGACAGAGGAACAGACTTCCTTTGGCTAAGTTTCTTTTGAAACACGAGGTATTGTTACTATTTTTATATTCTCGTGTTCTGACATAAGTCCTTCCTAAATAAGAATTCTCTCACAATTGCTTATACCTGTCAGCCCTCCAATTTAAGTGTATTCAAGAGACACTGGCTACTTAAAGTGGCCTGACATGTATCCCCGGCTCCAGGAGAGAATGAAAGCACAGAGCCTGATTCACCCTTCTCTGCCCTTGCGTTCTCATATTGCACCCTCTTGGCAAGACTATATGACTCTCACTTTCATGCCAAATGTAAAGCCCTTTGAATTCTTGGAAGGTTCGCCTTACAGGAGAATCAGAGGTAAGCTTTGTAGAAATGAAAGGCTAACCATCCTAGCATTTGGGTGATCTCTGCATAAGACCAGCTGGTCTAGCAATTCCTCAGGCTCTTGAGGGCCCAGTGTCTGGCTAGACTCTCCAACTGAGAATCTCAGAATTCCTCAAATAGAAAGCCACTGACAGGTGTGGTTAATATTACAACATAGCTCAGAGCCTCAGAACCTTGAGATCGACTATCCATATATACATATATATGGATATATATGGTGGTGCTAGTGGTAAAGAATCCACTTGCCAATGCAGGAGACTCAAGAGATGCTGGTTTGATCTCTGGGTCAGGACGATCCCCTGGAGGAGGGCATGGCAACCTGCTCCAGTATTCTTGTCTGGAGAATCCCATGGACAGAGGAGCCTGGAGGGCTACATTCCTTGAATGTCTCAGAGTCAAATACGACTGAAGCGACCTAGCATGCATGCACACATATAAAAAGGAGAACTGAGAGGCTGAGTCACCTGGCACTAGAGATGTCAGTTCCCCAATCACAGTGTGCTTTTTCTGCTTCTGCATTTATGCCTATTTCCATTTTTACTTGATTGTTTCAGATGAATCTAGTCCTCCTCAAAAGACTATAATTCCCATGGGAAAAGAGACCGTCATATACTTAATTCTCCTCTCTGGTTGCAGACAGGCACAACGTATTTTCTTCAAAGCAAAAAATAAAGCACGTGGAACTGTCATATGCAAAGAGCATAGTACTGAACCAGTCTATATCATTTCAGGTTAGATGGCGGTTTTTCAGGTAATCTGTTGATTGGGTTCACGTTAATAAAACAAATGGTGAAAACGCAGACACATCACAGCTCTTATTGACAGCAAAATTGTCTAGATCCCTACAGAAGCCCAGCTGTGACAGGAGAGTATTCCTCTAGACCAGGTCTAACACTGCAGCTGCTGCCCACACGTGGTTACGGTGGCTTACATTTAAATTATTTACAATTAAATAAAATTTAAAATTCAGTTTTCAGGTGTACTAGTAACATTTAAGTTCTTCATAGCTACATATGGCTGGTGGCTCTTGTGTTGGATGGTGCAAATATAGATTATTGGATAGCCTTGCTTTAAAATATCATAGAGCATAGAGAATGAGAGTAAGCAAATAACTTTTATTTTTACAACTAAAGAGTTCTGGGCTACTGGATGGATAAATATCAGCATGGATGCAACATCTTTTTTGATCATTGCCGCCCATCCTACATGACAACAATTACATTATTTTTGTGATCTCTTTCCCCACTAAAAAAGTCCTACTGCTTGTTCTCCATCGAAGAAAATTCACTGGGGGACAAAAAGAAAACTAAATAGAGTATGTGTGGATGACAGAGTTCTGACACAATCCCAAAATTCACTGTGTCTGGTGTGAATGATTATACTCTCTCTTGAGTGTGAGCAGGATTTGTGAATATGAGTGTGGCATGCTTCTGGTTACCTCTGGTTGCATGATATCATACAACAAAGAGAGGGGATTCCAGAGAGGGAAGTAAGGTTCTGTGTCAGTAAGGGAGCCACTAGAGGAAATGCACCAGGAAGATACACAGGAATTAAGAGATTCAGTTCAAGGAACTGTCCTATGTGATAGGCTCTGTCTAAGAAAGTGTAACATCCATAGGACAAGCCATCAGGAAGGATAGCAGGTTAGACATCCTGAAGCCCTGTCCACAAATAGAATCCCTCTTTGCCCCCAGAAACACCTCGGTGTTTCTAAAGTCTTCAGTGCTCTAAAGTCTTGCAACTGATTAGGTCAAGACCACTCAGATTATTCCAGACAATCCCCTTCCCTTAAAGTGAGTTTAATAGAGAGGTTAATCACATCTACAACAACCTCAGCAACACCAATATTAATCCTTGATGGAACAACAGGGGAATACAGGTGACCAAAAAAAAAAAAAAACCTGGCCATCAAGATCCATAATTGATTGATTTTGTGTTACTCAAGAGGGGACCCTTCTAAGTGAGCCTGATCTGAGCAGGTGAGGCCTTTAAGTTAAAAGGGAGGCTGGAGACGAGAGGTGAGGCAAAAGGGTCTCTCCTGCTGTCCCTGAAGAAGCAGGACACCAAAAGTTCTACAGCTGCAGTGAAAAGACAACAGTGCTTGAGCTTGAGCTTGGAAGAGAGCCCTCAGTCTCAGCTGAGACTAGAGTCTTGGTTGACAATTTTACTGTAGTGTTGTGAGATCCCAAGAAGAGAATCCAGTTTAGCTATACGCAGATACTTGATCTGTCTAACAATGACATAGTGAATGTATGGAGCTTCAAGCTGCTATATTTGTGTTTGCTTTTTAAGCAGAACAGGAAATGAAAAGGGTAAAGAAATATAAAATATACTGAGGGTGCTAGATAAGCTTGGCACTGAGCTGGGAAGGCTTCAAAACTAATCTAAAATAGACTCTAATTAGCTTGTGGTGATCATTTCACAATGTATACTTCTTTATATCAAGACATCAAGTTGTATACCTTAAATATATATAAAAATAAATATAAATAAATAAATCATAAATTATATATATATATATATATATAATTTTTATTTGTCAATTAAACCTCAAAGCTGAAAAAATAAATGTTTGTTACTTTAGGCTGCTACATAAAAGGTAATACAATAAAATAACACTTATTTCAAACACTTCTTTTTTACCAACGATAAATCCTTTTTTTTTTCCCCATCTTTAAAGGTGAAGAACCTGAATTTCAAAGACTAAGTAATTTTCCCACAGTGATAAATTTCCTGTTGTACTTAAGACTTGTATTCTAAAGAATGTTTGGAATATGTATTTTATGCAGATATATAAATTGTGTAGGGTAAACTGGTTTTTTGATTGTCCCTCTTTCATTATAAATATTGCAGCACAGTAACAAAAAGATAATTGTGATAAAATACCATTCTAATAGTAATATATAGTTCTTGGCTTCTAGTGGATTTGGTCTAACACGTGGTCTTCTTTTTTTTTTTCTCATTTGCACTTTTGACTTTATTTTTTTATTTTTTTTATTATTTTTTTTATTGTTTTTGCCCTACAATGTCATGATATCACCATGGGTTTACATATGCTTCCCCTCCAGAACCCCCCTCCCTCCTCCCTCCCCGCCGGGAAATCTCGCTGCACCAGCCCAGAGCATCAATCCTGGGCTGGCGATTGATTAGACATATGATAATTAACTTGTTTCAATGCCCTTCTCCCATATCATCCCACCCTTACCCTCATCCACAGAGTTCACGAGTCTATTCTATACCATCTGCTTTCCTTTTGCTGTCTCGCATGTTGGGTTCTCATTACCATCTTTCTAAATTCCACATATATGTGTTAATATACTGTATTGTTGTTTTTCCTTCTGGCTTACTTCGCTCTGGATAATGGGCTCCAGTTTCGTCCATCTGAGTAGAATTGCTTCAAATGAATTTTTTTTTAATGCTGAGTAATATTCCATTGTGTATATGTACCACAGCTTTCTTATCCATTCATCAGTTGATGGGCATCTAGGTTGCTTCCATGTCCTGGCTATTGTAAACAATGCAGCGATGAACATTGGGGTACACGTGGCTCTTTCAATTCTGGTTTCCTCGGTGTATATGCCCAGCAGTGGGATTGCTGGGTCATATGGCAGGTCTATTTGCAGCTTTTTAAGGAACCTCCACGCTGTTTTCCATAGTGGCTGTACTAGTTTGCATTCCCACCAACAGTGTAAGAGGGTTCCCTTTTCTCCACATCCTCTCCAGCATTTATTGCTTGTAGACTTTTGGATGGCAGCCATTCTGACTGGTGTAAAGTGGTACCTCATTGTGGTTTTGATTTGCATTTCTCTGATAATGAGTGATGTTGAGCATCTTTTCATGTGTTTGTTAGCCATTTTTATATCTTCTTTGGAGAAATGTCTGTTAAGTTCTTTGGCCCACTTTTTAATTGGGTTGTTTATTTTTCTAGAATGGAGCTGCAGGAGTTGCTTGTGTATTTTTGAGATTAATTGCTTGTCCGTTGCTTCATTGGCTATTATTTTCTCCCATTCTGAAGGCTGTCTTTTCACCTTGCTTATAGTTTCCTTTGTTGTGCAAAAGCTTTTAATTTTAATTAGGTCCCATTTGTTTATTCGTGTTTTTATTTCCAATATTCTGGGAGGTGGGTCATGGAGTATCCCGCTTTGGGTTATGGCAGAGAGTGTTTTGCCTATGTTATCCTCTAGGAGTTTTATAGTTTCTGGTCTTATGCTTAGATCTTTGATCCATTTTGAGTTTATCTTTGTGTATGGTGTTAGAAAGTGATCTAGTTTCATTCTTTTACAAGTGGCTGTCCAGTTTTCCCAGCACCACTTGTTAAAGAGGTTGTCTTTTCTCCATTGTATATTCTTCCCTCCTTTGTCAAAGATTAGGTGTCCATAGGTGCGTGGATTTATCTCTGGGCTTTCTATTCTGTTCCATTGATCTATATTTCTGTCTTTGCGCCAGTACCATACTGTCTTAATGACTGTGGATTTGTAGTATAGCCTAAAGTCAGGTAGGTTGATTCCGCCAGTTCCATTCTTCTTTCTCAAGATTGCTTTGGCTCTACGAGGTTTTTTGTATTTCCATACAAATTGAGAAATTATTTGTTCTAATTCTTTGAAAAAGACCTCTGGTAGCTTGATAGGAATTGCACTGAATCTATAGATTGCTTTGGGTAGTATACTCATTTTCACTATATTGATTCTTCCAATCCACGAACACGGCACATTTCTCCATCTGTTTGTGTCCTCTTTGATTTCTTTCATCAGTGTTTTATACTTTTCTATATACAAGTCTTTTGATTCTTTAGGTAGAAATACTCCTAAGTATTTTATTCTTTTTGTTTCGATGGTGAATGGAATTGTTTCCTTAATTTCTCTTTCTGATTTCTCATTGTTAGTGTATAGGAATGCCAGGGATTTCTGTGTGTTGATTTTGTATCCTGAAACTTTCCTATATTCACTGATTAACTCTAGTAATTTTCTTGTAGAGTCTTTAGGGTTTTCAATATAGAGGATCATGTCATCTGCAAAGAGTTTTACTTCTTCTTTTCCAATCTGGATTCCTTTAATTTCTTTATCTGCTCTGATTGCTGTGGCCAAGACTTCCAAAACTATGTTGAAAAGTAGTGGTGAGAGTGGGCACCCTTGTCTTGTTCCTGATTTCAGGGGGAATGCTTCCAGTTTTTCACCATTGAGGATAATGTTTGCTGTGGGTTTGTCATATATAGCTTTTATTATGTTGAGGTATGTTCCTTCTATTCCTGCTTTTTGGAGGGTTTTTATCATAAATGGATGTTGAATTTTGTCAAAGGCTTTCTCTGCATGTATTGAGATAATCATGTGATTTTTATTTTTCAATTTGTTAATGTGGTGTATTACATTGATTGATTTGCGAATATTGAAGAATCCTTGCATCCCTGGGATAAAGCCTACTTGATCATGATGTATGATTTTTTTAATGTGTTGTTGGATTCTATTTGCTAGAATTTTGTTAAGGATTTTTGCATCTAAGTTCATCAGTGATATTGGCCTGTAGTTTTCTTTTTTTGTGGAATCTTTGTTGGGTTTTGGAATTAGGGTGATGGTGGCCTCATAGAATGAGTTTGGAAGTTTACCTTCCTCTGCAATTTTCTGGAAGAGTTTGAGTAGAATAGGTGTTAGCTCTTCTCTAAATTTTTGGTAGAATTCAGCTGTGAAGCCATCTGGTCCTGGGCTTTTGTTTTTTGGAAGATTTCTGATTACGGTTTCAATTTCCATGCTTGTGATGGGTCTATTAATATTATCTATCTCTTCCTGGTTTAGTCTTGGAAAGTTGTACTTTTCTAGGAATTTGTCCATTTCATCCAGGTTGTCCAGTTTATTTGCATATAGTTGCTGATAATAGTCTCTTATGATCCTTTGTATTTCTGTGTTTTCTGTTGTGATCTCTCCGTTTTCATTTCTAATTCTGTTGATTTGGTTCTTCTCCCTTTGTTTCTTGATGAGTCTGGCTAATGGTTTGTCAATTTTATTTATCTTCTCAAAGAACCAGCTTTTGGCTTGGTTGATTTTTGCTATGGTCTCTTTTGTTTCCTTTGTATTTATTTCTGCCCTGATCTTTAAGATTTCTTTCCTTCTACTAGACCTGGGCTTCTGCATCTCTTCCCTTTCTAGTTGCTTTAGGTGTAAAGTCAGGTCATTTATTTGATTTTTTTCTTGTTTCCTGAGGTGAGCTTGTATTGCTATGAACTTTCCCCTCAGCACTGCTTTCACAGTAACCCATAGGTTTTGGGCTGCTGTGTTTTCATTTTCATTCGTTTCCATGTATGACTGAATTTCATTTTTGATTTCTTCTGTGATTTGTTGGTTATTCAGCAGTGTGTTGTTAAGCCTCCATATGTTGGAAGTTTTGAATGGTTTTCTCCAGTAGTTGATATCTAATCTCACTGCATTGTGGTCAGAAAAGATGCTTGGGATGATTTCAATATTTTTGATTTTATCAAGGTGGGATTTATGGCCCAGGATGTGATCTATCCTGGAGAAGGTCCCGTGTAACACGTGGTCTTCTAAATAAGAAAGAAGTACTCACCATGGTTGATATTAGGAAGACTGAAATTACTTAATTATTTATACCAGTATTTTTCATCAAGACTATTCTTCTACTATTAAGAGGTTTGCATTCTACTTAATTTCAGTTTCTCAGTAAAACAGTTAGTCTGGAGGAACTCACACAGTCACTGGTCTTTAATTGGGGCCGATCACAGCAAGAATTTTAGGAAACCCAGTATTTCCCTATAATGTTGAAATAAAATGTGTATCCAGTAGGTCAGAAACTGTTACAGATACATCTGAAAGGTACAACAATTTCAATGTGATACGCTGTTCAGTTTTAAAATAAGGGAAGCCCACGTATTTGGTGACTTTAGCTGATCATAAGCAATGAGAGGCAACAACCCGAGCTGTCACCTGGATGAGTCTTACTTCGATTTTGGCAAACATAGGTGAGATTTTAACCTCTTATATGTACTGGTAGGAGAAGTACATGCAATATCTTAGAACTGCCAACAACAATTTGCTAAAAAATACAGTCTATAGACATGTTTAGTTCAGTTTAAAGAACTTTTATGGATCATTGCAAAGATTGCTTTTTTTCTGTCTTATACTTGAATAATAATAGGTCAACGTGACCTTTGTTGCCTTAGAGTATTTGCACATGAAGCGCCAGCTATGGATGTCAAGTTTTTGCTCTCAGAATTCTGAATTAACTCGACTAAGCCCCCTTAAAAAACAACTTCTCCCACTTTAACTTTGCTTTAAAATTCAAAAAGTCTATACATACCAAAAATGAGGAGTCAAAATTATGATCATCTTCTCCATTTCCTTGAAGACCCCTGACTTTAATATCCATAAAACTCACATCAAATCATAAATAAAGTTCTAACCATTTCCAGCTTAAAATAAAAATCAACTTGATAATGAGTACCAACTTGATGCGAGGTATATTTTGGGTTGCTGAAAAAACGAACGCTGTATGACTAATGGTTCATACCTTCGAGAAATTGATACTATACTTGAAGAACATACTAAGGAAGCCTAATAAACTTCATGACATTATATGATAAAGGGAAAAATACAGAAACACATGATGTAAGTGGGAGAAATTTTTCCACATGACAAACGTGTAGGTTCAATTCTGAATCTGCCACCAACCAGGCAGTGTGCAATCAATAAATTGCAGCCACTCTGAATTTCACTTACCTGGTGTTTGAGGAAGAGTTGGACAAGATCACATTAAATTGCATATAAGATTTACACATTCTCAAAATTCCTCAATAGTTGGAACTAACAGGTTCATAGTTAGATTACAAATTAGTCTTCAATTTAATCTCATCCTGAACCAGCATATTTCTTAACTGAGAATACAAAATGTTCTCTATGTCAAGATTTAAATGGCTATCATTTATTTTAAATGACTATGTATAAGACATTTTCTATTAAACTCTCGAACTAATACTTGGCTTATGAAAAAAATTCCATATTCACCTTACAAAAAGGAAATTGATTCTAGAAACAAAAGATGCCTTGTCCAAGTTTTAAGAGCCAGTTTAAGAGAGCAGCAGGAATTTGGGCAAGACTCTATGTGACAGCAGGTTGCCTTTCCTTTTCTGCCTTTAAATTCAATCTCATCTACAAGTTTTTCTATAGGAAGCAGAAATCAGAAAGAAAATGATATAGGTCAGATTTACTCGATAACAGAGACATTTAACGGTCCAGAATTTTTTTCTTTTTCCCAACTTGGGCAGATTAAACACACTCATAGGCTTAAAAAAATCTAAGCTCTGGAAATTATGCAAAGTTGATGTGGCACTTAAAGACTTGTATTCATTAAAACATTTGGCTTTCTAGATTAAAACAAGTCAGTCAACTGTGAAGATTTTAACACTTTCTAAGTCAGGATTTGTTATAGGTATTTTGAGGATGGCGAGAATAGTCCCCATTCACTATATGCCTTTCTTCTTCACTCCTCTTTATATGATGATATTTTGGCATTTAATAAACTCTCCTATGATACATGGCATATTCCGTAACATTTACTGAAAAATATACTGTAAGGACAGTGGACTGGAGATGAGCAAGAAAGCAGAAGAGGAGAGAAAGGAGGCAGGGGTACATTCAAGATAATCTACACACCCCTCACCTTCTGTGAAGAGGCCACGCCAAGCACACGGAAATGTCAAATCTATACAGAATGCCATGATCAGTCAGAGAATTCTTCCAGATCATTTAGCAGCTGAGATGCTACCTTTTCAACAACAGATAGCCTCTTGTTATAGGAGGAGCCTGGTGGGCTACAGTCCATGAGATCACAAAGAGTTGGACACAATTGAGCAGCTAAGAACAGCACATAAGGAAGAGAGATTTATAGAGTAGAATACAAATTGCATAGCAGTATACTCATGTGTGTGTGTGTGTATACTTTTTCCTTTTCCATAATGGGTAGAACAATGTTATAGAACTGTCATATGAATTCTGATATCAATTCGGTTGACGTTGGAATTTTAATAATTCTTTGTTAATACTCACTCAATACATTTAACTAATAACTCTCCAAAATTAAAAATTAAAATGACACATTAAATAGCATGTGGATGGTCACTTCAATCATTTTAAGCCAGCATTTTAATATAGAGAATATTAGTTCTGGTACTTTCACAATATCATTTCAAAAGGCAAATGTGTTTTATTTAAAATCACTGAAGGATACATGCTGAAGATTGAGAATAGTATTATGAACAAACATACATTTTGTATTAATGTTAATGTTCCCTTCTCTTTTTCATTCTAGCTCTTTTGTTTCCTCCTTACATCTTTCTTTGTCAGCAGTTACTGTAATTCATAGTCAACTTACACATCCTGACTCTATTAAGTCAAAATGATCATAAAAATATCTTAAGAAATCAAAACTGTGATTTTTATGTGTAGTTCTCACAGTGGAATTTTGACACTGGTTTACTGAACTTAATGTAGTCTTTTCAAATATGCCTGTTTATAATTTCTTTTGGCCAAGTAATTGATAATCATTAGTTTTTTTTTTTTTTTTTTTGCTTTTCTTTCCTGGTTCCTGTGTGATTTAAATCATTATTTTTAAAAGTGGCTTAAGCATTAATATTCTCTACCTCGCTGGGCTCAATATAACCTTTCACAGTTCTACTGAGTTGGAACAGTTCTTTTCATTTTTCCAAAGAACTTAGATTTTTTTTTTTATTGGCACCTCATCCTTAACTAGGTGTCAATAAAATTCCCATGTTCAAAAAGCAGACCAACTGTGTCCCCTCTTTATGGTTGCATGATTATCCTCTGGCATACTAGTTATTTCTTACAAGCTTTCTACATATTTAATAGATAAAACAGGGATTCATTCTCTCAAAAACAGGAGAGGGAGCTCAGAATGCAAACTTAGGGGCTGGATGAGGGGATCCCCACAAGGCCTGCTACCCTAAACATTTCTGGCTCCCTGACTCCTATTTTCTAATTTTCCTTAATGTCAATCATTTCAGATTGACAACCTCTTCTCTAAATATTGGAAATTATATTTTGATAGGAAGGCAACCCCTTTTCCAAAACAATTATTATTCTGTATGAGCACTATAAGACCTCATTTTTGATGCTTAATTAATGTTTAAGTCATGTTTTCTTATGAGGTTAAAGACAGATGTTGGTTAATAAAATTCATCCTGGAGCTGAGAATATTAGAAGTAAATGAACAGCTCCTAAATAATCCTATCAATGAGAGCAAGGAAACATGAACAACAGCAATAATGATAATAATAGCAGATAATGTTTATAAGCACTTACCTTAAGCCAGCCATTGTGTTAAGCCCTTTAACTTATCTCACTTAATCCCCATGACAAATCTATGGAATAAGCATGATTACTCCCATTTTGAAGTGGCAGAAATGAGAATCTTAAGCAACCATCACAAAACATCCATTAAATAAACATTAAATTTATTTTAGATTTAAACCCACAGAGTCATCTTCTTTCCTTGTTTTATACTGCATTGTACTGAGGATGCTCATACTACGACACAATTGTACTCATCTCACATGCTAGTAAAATAATGCTTAAAATTCTCCAAGCCAGGCTTCAGCAATACATGAACCGTGAACTTCCAGATGTTCAAGCTGGTTTTAGAAAAGGCAGAGGAACCAGAGATCAAATTGCCAACATCCGATGGATCATCGAAAAAGCAAGAGAGTCCCAGAAAAACAACTATTTCTGATTATTGACTATGCCAAAGCCTTTAACTGTGTGGATCACAATAAACTGTGGAAAATTCTGAAAGAGATGGGCATACCAGACCACCTGACCTGCCTCTTGAGAAACCTGAATGCAGGTCAGGAAGCAACAGTTAGAACTGGACATGGAACAACAGACTGGTTCCGAATAGGAAAAGGAGTACGTCAAGGCTGTATGTTGTCACCCTGCTTATTTAACTTATAAGCTAGTACATCATGAGAAACTCTGGGCTGGAGGAAGCACAGGCTGGAATCAAGATTGCCAGGAGAAATATCAATAACCTCAGATATGCAGATGACACCACCCTTATTGCAGAAAGTGAAGAAGAACTAAAGAGCCTCTTAATGAAAGTGAAAGAGGAGAGTGAAAAAGTTGGCTTAAAGCTCAATATTCAGAAAACTAAGATCATGGCATCCGGTCCCATCACTTCATGGCAGATAGATGGAGAAACAGTGGAAACAGCGGCTGATTTTATTTGTCTGGGCTCCAAAATCATTGCAGAGAGTGATTGCTGCCATGAAATTAAAAGACGCTTACTCCTTGGAAGGATGGTTATGACCAATCTAGATAGCATATTAAAAAGCAGAGACATCACTTTGCCAATAAAGGTCCATCTAGTCAAGGCTATGGTTTTTCCAGTAGTCATGTATGGATGTGAGAGTTGGACTATAAAGAAAGCCGAGAACCGAAGAATTGATACTTTTGAACTGTGGTGTTAGAGAAGACTCTTGAGAGTCCCTTGGACTACAAGAACATCCAACCAGTCCATCCTAAAGGAGATCAGTCCTGGGTGTTCATTGGAAGGACTGATATTGAAGCTGAAACTCCAACACTTTGGCCACTTGATGCGAAGAGCTGACTCATTAGAAAAGATCCTGATGCTGGGAAGGATCGAGGGTAGGAGGAAAAGGGCACAATGGAGCATGAGATGGCTGGATGGCATCATCAACTCGATGGCCATGGGTTTGGTGAACTCCGGGAGTTGGTGATGGACTGGGAGACCTGGCGTGCTGTGGTTCATGACGTTGCAAAGAGTCAGATACGACTGAGGAACTGAACTGAACTGAACTGTACTGCATTCATAAATAACAATGTTATACTTCAAAATATGGTTAACACAAATAACCCCTATTATGTGCATATTGTTTCCAAAACCAAAGAGTGATGCTGTAAAAATTAAAATTTTTAAATGAATTCTGAATGTGTTGATAAAATACGAAATCACCTATGTCCATACACAAAATTGGAGACTGATGAAAACATGAAGTACTGAATTTGAAAAATGATATTTTATAGTTCAAAGTAGGAAACATTTTGTTTAAGATAACATTTTAACCTTTCTGTTCTAAAGAATATCTTTCTATATTGTTTTCTTCTTACAAATAGTATGCTTATTCTTCAAATTATTACTAACAAAAGCATTCTATATTGAGACATAAATTATGAGAATATAAATCATAATAGTATAGAGGCATTTATAGTACTTTTCATATTCACTTAAAATATAACCTTATGGTATATTTTACAGTATTATTAATTTTACATATAGTCTAAAGAAGTTTTTGAATTATACTATTAGCATCTAAATACAAAACAGATTATTTAGTTAACTTTATATTGAATTGACCAAAAAGGGTATTCAAGTTTTAAGCCCTGAACAAAGGTTTTGGCCAACCCAACATTTGAATTCAAATATAGTAACCAGTTGCCCTTTGGGGGTAAGGACTTTTAGGTGGACCATTCAATAGGCCCCCGATTGGTTCAAGTGCCCCAGGACAGCTGGAGAAGCGATGGTCACTAAACTTGAGGGAGGAGGGGATGGTTTGGGGAGAGGGCAGTCTCAGGCCAGCCTCTGTGGATAGACAAGTGTATACGCACAGTGACACTGAGTAAGACCCTAAAACAGAGCGGCCGCAGATCAGCTAAGAGTCAGTCCCCCAGGGAACGTCACGATGGGAGCCTGATGGCAAAACTGTTGATAACTGGGGGAGAACGTTCATCTATTAAGACATCTGAATGTGTCAACAGAGATGCAAATTGTGCCTACATTTGAAAACTGTATTCTGGTTATAGTAACTTCTGAATGTTAGTTAACAGAGTTGCAGGACATTAGTAATGCAGAAAAACATGTAAACAAAAGTGAAAGTTATCAACAACAACACCTCCCAGAAATAAATGCAGTTAACATTTTGATGCATTTTTGTACTTTGTATTAAACAACGGGTAAGTTGAAGAGATGCTATTTTGTATAAATAATTTTATATTTTGCTTTTCTTTAATACCCATATCATGACCATTTTTATTGTCATTAAAAATTCTTTTTAGGTTTTTATAATGACCATACAACATAGTCAACCAGTTTTTTTCTGGTACAACTTTCAAATTACGACTTTTAGGAAACACTTTTATTTTAGGTGTTTTATACTTTACTCAGGCACAGAGAAATCTGTTGTTTCTTTCCCAGTTGTTCCTTTGGAAGCATTCAGAAATGGACAATCAATAAACAAACAAATGAACAAATAAATATTTCATTATTCTGGTTTTTATACTCACTGGTTGAATGAGTAAACAAAAACTTATTTAGTTCCCAGTTTTCTCACTGGTAAAATGGAGATGATAATAGTTTCTAATCTGTAGCAGTATTAAGGGTTAAGGGGACTAAATACAGAACTGAGCACAATATCAGACACACTGTCAATGCGCAGTCAATGCTGGATCCTTTATATAAATAATGATAACAGTAGTAATTATTATTACTATCCTCACTGTGGATCTCTTTTGCTCTGGTTTTAAGCTGTTTAGGAGGTAACATGCTTTGGTGGAAAGATTACAATTTAGACTGTCAATGCTGGATATGTGGGTAAGATACTTTTTGAAATGCTGATATTCTCTCATTTGCAAAGTGGGGATAACACTTTGTAGGAGGAAAAGTGGAGTCACTCAGTCCTGTCTGACGCTTCGCGACCCCATGGACTGTAGCCTACCAGGCTCCTCCATCCATGGGATTTTCCAGGCAAGAGTACTGGAGTAGGCTACCATTTCCTTCTCCAGGGGATCCTCCCAACCCAGGGATCAAACCCGGATCTCCCGCATTGTAGACAGATGCTTTACCATCTGAGCCACCAGGGAAGTCTAAATAGTAGCTGTTTCTCAGCTTATACATCCAATATTTCCTAGCAGATACATTTCTGATCATCACTAGTGAGAATTAATCTAAACAAATGATAGTTTAGTTAACCAAATCACCCTCTTGTTCCTTAATTGCAAGGTAAGCATGGGAGAAGGGGAGGTGGGGGAAGAATGGATTAGGAGTTTGGGATTAGCAGATGCAAGGCAATATATACTGAATGGATAAATAAGCAAAGTCCTTCTGTATATACAGGGAACAACATTCAATATCCTAAAACATAATGGAGAAGAATTGTAAAAAGAATATATATAGTAATATATATATATATATTAGTAATATATATATATATATATTACTGAATCACTTTGCTGTATAGCAGCAATACAACATGGTAAATCAACTATACTTCAATAAAAATAATAGTAATTTTCAATTGTCTGAAAAGAACAAACATGGAAACAGTGATATAGTGATACTTAATTTTGAAATGTGACCCCAGGATAATACAGGTTATAAGATCATAACCAATAGCACTCCTATTCTTTACTTTCACCTCCCTAAAATGTGTTGAATTTCCTTTTACCAAAAAAGAAATCAATTTTGTGGTCAAGATTATTATGAAATAAGTGAATTATCTGAACTATGTTGAAGCTGCCTGGAACTATCTAAATAGCTCTGATTTGGTCAGTTCAATTTATAGCAATAAAAAATCAGCCAAACCAATATGACAACATCATCCACTAAAGAAACTGCTTGAACCTCTATATAAAACATAGTTCTTTCTACCTATTATGCCCCACTATGTGCATCTCTGAATAAACATGATTAAGATGACACAACTATTTAACTCTGAAAATCCAAAAAGCATTCACTTGTAACATCATTTCATTTCTTAGCACAGGCCTATGTGGTAGGGAGGGAGAAGGAGGCATAGCATGTCATGTGGATGGAAATACTTGACACAGATTATTGAATATATTCACAGGGTCATGTGGTATTATGCGGTCAATGGAAGTGTTATTAAAAATGTAAAGTCAGGCCTTTCTTCTTTCCTTAATCAGTAGTTATAGAGCCATTTGAAAAGGAAGTTGAGAAGTAAAATAAAGCTTCATTTCACTTGTTTCCTCTCTTTTAGAGAAAATCAGCCTTTACACTATACATTAAAAGTCAATGTTTCTCAAGTCTGAATGGAGTGTCTGAAAACAATATGAATTTGTAGACTATTAGTGAGGCATATTCTATAGTATTTCTATCATTTTTAACTATCTAGTGGCAAATTTGAAATGCAAGGAATAGTCATACAAATATCATTCAACTTAAATGATGTAAAGGCTCCAGTCAATCTTATTCTGATCTCAGACTTAAATTCACATTAAAGAAAATGTAAAAACAGTTAAGATAGAATACAGATTCAAACTTATTCTAGCAGAGAAGACTATACAACTAAAGACAAAGTAATGATGATCTGACCATGAATCAACATAAAACAGTTTATATTTTAGAAAATTAGAATAAATTTTACATGATTCTTCACAAATAGCACAGATAAAAGATATGAGAGTTCAAGGGGTCACGGTCCCTTGCAATACTGGTGTCAATACGGTGATAGAGCGGTGTTTCCCGTTGGTACTGCATACATAGGGGGTTTATCTCTCTTAAGTTCATGGCTATAATACCATGGTTATTACCTTCATCAATATTCAGTCTAAGAAAATTTCAGCATGCATAATATACTTTCTGGACATAGTAGGCACTAAAATATAGAATAAAAATTCAACAGATTCTAAAAATGTATCTATTTTCTTATTTCAAAGTGACTAACAATATAATGAACCAATTACAGTTGGTGACAAACACTATCTGTATTTGTAGTTCTCAGCTGGGGGTGAGGGGAAGCAATTTAGCCCCTCACCCCCAGGAGACATCTCCTAATATCTCGTGTCAATTTTGGTGATCAAAACTGGAGGAGGCAAGATGAGCAGCTAGCATCTAATGCATAGAATACAGGGAGGTTGCTTAAGATTCCATTTACAATGAGCAGGACATCTATCCTGCCACGTCCAATAGTGAATTATCTGGCCAAAAACATCAATGGTGTCAAGGATGAGAGACTTTGATCTATACTGATATTCTCTGCTGCCAGAGTATAAAATATGATTTGCTGTAAAACATTTATTATTTTATTTTAGAAATATTTTTTTTAAGTAAGTAAAAAGAAAATAGAGAGTAAGTGCTACAAACTAGAAAAACTGAAGGCAATGAGTTGACCGAGCATGATGATGAAAGATCATGTGAGAGATGGAGGAGGGTCTACCATCATGCTGAAAAGTCTGGAACCAAGACCAGAATGAGTCTCCACTGTTGTGTGATGAAGAGGGCAAACGCAGTGTTCTCCAGTCATCTTGTGATCTTGAATTGAGTACCTCGGGTAGCATGGTTTTAAATGAATTTGTGTCGCATTTTACCTTACACAAAATTGATGAAAGCTCATCTGGAGAATGTCTCAAAACCCCTTTTTCTGCTCTAGCCCTCAGACCTGCTTCTGGACCTCGCACTGGGTTGTGTTGTGATAATCACTGCACCTGCTCTTTGAATGCTGACTCTAGCATTAGTAAATATGCATTATTTTGGGTCAACTAAAGCCAGCCCCTGTAATAGATGGACACAATATGTATGAATTTGAAGCAGACGTTAATCAGAGGGGCCGTTAACCAGTTGTACTCAAATACTTGTAGCAGTGAGCACATGCAGGCATACTTTCACCTTATCCTGCACAACACAGGAAAACCTTGTAAAATGATATCAAGGTAAGAATGATCTTTTCAATTTAAACACAGTGCCACAGGAAAGAGGGTTCCCCTCCCAAGCACTGGAACATTTTTATTTCAAAGTAAGTGTAAGAAGGTACTTGTTCAATCTCTAGATTTATTTTGTACGGCACACAAATGCGGTTGCTAGAGAATTTAAAATAGCACAAACTAAATATATACAGCCTGATAAACAGTAGGTTGACTGCAGGGAAGGGAGAACATCGCCTGAGGTTGTGCATACTGTTGATTTGACCAAGTCTGGTAATTAATGCGATCCATGTGGTGATATTTGGATTAGATGGTTAAATAACAGTTATACAAATAAAGGTTTTATCCAGAGCCTAATTTTGCCATAACTTTGAGAAACAAGTAGTCGAGAGACTTTACTATCAGACCTAAAATTAAGGCCCAACAGTATGTACAATGACACCTAGAAATAATGAGAAGGGGGTCAGATAATTCAGACAACCTACCATCAAGTTCTCCTCACACCCTGCTCCCATGGGTAAGGTCCCCCAGGCCAAATTGCTCTCTTAGCTCAGGGATGAGGCACGAAAGTGAAAGTATTAGCTGCTTACTTGTGTCTGACTCTGCAACCCAGTGGACCGTAGCCCACCAGGCTCTTCTGTCTATAGGATTTTCCAAGCAAAAATACTGGAGTGGGGTGCCATGCCCTTCTCCAGGGGATCTTCCTGACCCAGGGGTGAGGCATAGTTCCTACCTATTTCTGAACATTCAGGTTATGAAACATCTTCATTGAGCACCTCAATAATTACCTAGGTTAAGAATTATTTTTCAAGGAGCCATGAATATAAACCAGATAAACTAAAGCAGCCTAAAAAGGGATATACTATTCAAAACATTCCACAGATGAAGACTTTCCTCCTAGAAAAGATAATTATTTGGTGGATCTTCCAGGTATCATAACTGGAATGTTTAAAAAAATTGGCACATTTCTTAACACCATTTCTTCCTTAAGACCATTTGCCCAGGAACTGAAAATGAAGTAAAACATAGGACAGCTTCTTTACCTTCTCCCAAAACAATCATGAAAGGCTGAAAAGATCAATATGACATTGTTTGGAGCATAAGAAAATATCGGGTTGGCCAAAAAGCTCATTTCAATTTTTATGTTACATCCTTTGGACAAACTTGAAATAACTTTTTGGCCAATCCAATACTACATATGTTTTCCATCCAGAATAGGAATATAAAAAGGAAAACTGTGACATTTCTCTTCCAGTCTAAGTATAAATGATCTGACGCTAGTTTAATAAGAATAAATAATCAAACGTTTTGAAATGACTGGTTTCTAATTTTTAAGTGATATGTTCAAGTAATTGGCATTGTTAGAAATATAAAAGTCAGCTTACTAAATGATTATTTTATTATATTATTACTTTCAATTCATAAAGGTGATAATTGCTAATTTAAATATTTGTTCTTCTCTCCCTCTAGCTAAGCTAATTTAAATAGAGATAATTCAGACTAACAACTCAGGAATAGAAAATGAATTTAAAAAAATTCTTAGTTTATATTTGCAACACTTTAAATTTACTTCTTCCCTTGTATCAGACAAGAATTGGAAATGAAATATTGAAATATGAACTGTATAACTGTAACTTGGATTTTAATGCTCTTTGCAATTACCTAACATATATAAGAATTAACATTTATATAAATATAAGTTAAAAGGTCTCAGGAGCTGAGATTTTCTTGGAAATACACTAAGGTTGATAAATATTCTACACCAAAAATGCAAAGAAAGCTTGAGTTGTATTGTTTTCAAGTTGTCCTTAAATGTGTAAATTCTGATGATCAGTCATTTAAATTTTCCACTGGACATTAGGGATACGCAATATTGTTGAGATATTTTTCTTGCTAAATATCTCCTTTTATATGTTCTTACAGTGAAAACCACTGAGGATGTTTATAGTCACTGAAATCTACCAATAATATTTTATGTAGGTCACCACTACGATTATAGAAAGTCCTAGTGAGTAGAGAAGAAGAAAAGAGTAATTAACAAGAGGGGTGAGGTATCAAATGTCAAAGAGGAAGCCATGCTATAGACTGCTTTGCCGCATTCCTACCTCTGCAATGAACGCCCTTAGGTAAATCACACAAATCTGTTGTTAGCTGTGGCTTCCTCACTAGTAAAATAAGGAATTGGCCTGGAGGTCTCTTGGGAAGTTTTTCAAGTTCTGGTAGAGCACACATACATATCTCTGTTTTAAACAAAATGCCTTATTTGTAAAGCACACTGAAGCATGGTTATTTTCATTATTTTATTATTTTCAGCAAGTTATATTATGCTTTGCATTAATATGCTTATTTTTTCTTAGAAAATTATTTTATGAAAAGAATTTTGGACTAAAATTTGCAATAAAAATATATCATTTCTTATTCCATAATAGAAGTATATGATTATTCCTAATTTGGGGCTGCAAACATGGGTCTGATCATATGTTATTTGCTACTAATCATTTTAGTTTTCTTTAAATCAACACTTGATTTTGTATGTGAACTCCGAAAATTCTTGAGGGTAAATTTAAAATTAGATTTTGTTGTAAACAATACAAGGAATATCTGATTATAAACCAGTGACTTACTACATATTTTTCCAAAATATGAACTAGCTGTCATTTGTGACTGCCTTGTGCTTAAAGTAGAATGCTACGCTTGCTATGTCTTCTCATTGAACAGATTCAACAGTATCTTGCAAGTAAATAAATTCCACTGGAAAAAATTAATTAAATGCTGAAAGCTTGTATATCTATAGACATGAAAAATGAGAATGCATTTCTTTGTTTTTCATATGGTAAATTTCCTTCCAATGCGAATGTCACCCTCAAATGTCAACCTACAAATGAGACTCACTAAGTGCCTGACTTTTTACTACATAAAATGATGATACCTTGTTATGTTTTATATCTATACTTTTAGATTGTTAAAAAAGTTAAGACCATGACACAAATGATCCAGTACATTTTCACCAACTCAACAAATATCAGACAGCTGCAAGAATGATCAGTAGTGATATTATCACCAGTGAGGTGACCCACAATTGTTACTGAGTCACTAAGCTGTGTCCAACTCTTTGCAGCCCCATGGACTGCAGCATGCCAGGCTCCTCAATTCTCTACTATCTCTCAGGGTTTGCTCAAATTCATGCCCAGACCCACAATTAGATATATACAGTCTATTTCAAAGTATCCCAATTCCAGTTTGAAATACAACCTGCTTTTTAAAGAATCGAATAACGCTATTTGTGCTTGAATCTAAGTTTCATTTCTCTTAATAAAAGACTATTTCTGGTTACACATGGCAAATGCATTTATTTTTATCTAACTGCACACAAGCTAAAGATCACAGCATGTCCTTGCATATATATTTGCATGACAATTTTAATTATCTCTTTACTATGTGTAACTTGACTTTGATAGCTATTAAATCTATTCTTAAGATATTATTTTGATGCAGAACATTTTAAAAGTTTTTATTTAATTTGTTACAGTACTTCTTCTGTTTAATCTTTTAGCCTCATGGGTGGAACCTACATCCCTACATTGGAAGGCTAAGTCTTAACCACTGGTCCATCAGTGCAGTCCCTATTAATCTATGTTTATTGTTTATAATTCTGGAGAAGGAAATGGCAAACAACTCCAGTATCCTTGCCTGGAAAATCCCATGGACAGAGGACCTGGGTAGGCTTCAGTCCATGGGGTTGCAAATAGTTGGGAACCACTGAGCGACTAACTATTTATTAATTTACTTTCATTTGCACATTACCTGATATAAAATTCAAGTAAAATAATAAGAGTGTGATGTTTCTCCTTCTGATGCTAAGTTATTCATATTTGTAATCCACAAAGCAGCCTCATGAAATTGTGCTTTAAAATAATTTTAAATAGAAATAAAACCAGGTCTAGAAATGTTAAACTAGAGAAAAAATTACTGAAACACTGAGTTTTTATGATTCTTCTGGTACATCTATTAAGATATTCAGTTTAGCAATTATTTCAACATTCTGTGGGCCCCCAGAGCACCATTTAATATGATGTATATAACAGAATCATACTCTGTCCAACCAATGAAAGAATCCATACACCATCAAACAGTAATCAATTTTCACTGAGGGAATAAATCAGGTCTATATCATTTAGATTAGACATTAGTTCAGTTCAGCAAACATGAATTGTGTACAGGGGATGTGCTAATTAGTGGAATGCAAATGACAGCTAAGATGACTGTCTGCCCTCTCCCTCCTATATCTTACAGTCTGCTATATTTTGGAATGTTTTGACAAATATCAAATATTTGATAAATAAATACTAGAAATATTTATTAGGTTGGTGCAAAAGTAAGTGCGGTTTTGCATTGCTGAACATTGCCAGTTGATATAGAAATACATTCTTAAATAAACATGTTTATGTTGTGCAGCATTTTAATGTTCATTTCTTGCTTGGCTTTTTTGCTAATGACATTACTTGCTGTGTATTTTATATTTATTTAGATTAGGGAAATGATGTTAGACAAAAAGCAAATTTGAGTGATTTTCTTATCTGAGTTCAAAAATGGGTCATAAAGTAGCAGAGATAGCTCACAACATCGACAATGCATTTGGCCCAGGAACTGTTAATGAACATATTGCGATTAAATATATGTTGCAAAGGAGATGGGAGCTTGAAGATGAGAAGCACAGTGGCCAGCCATTGAAAGTAGACAACAACAAAACGAGAGGTTCACTGAAGCTGATCCTCTTGCAGCTGCACAAGAACTTGCTGAAGAACTCGACATTGACCATCCTGTGGTGGTTCAGCACTTGAAGCAAACTGGAAAGGTGAAAAAGCTCGATAAAAGGGTAACTCTTGAGCTGATCGAAAATCAAAAAAAAACTGTCCTTTTGAAATGTCTTCTCTTATTCTACCAACAACAACGAGCCATTTCTTGACTGGGTTGTGACATGTGACGAAATGTGGATTTTATACAACAACCGTCAACAACCAGCTCAGTGGTTGGACTGAGAAGAAGTTCCAAAGCACTTCCAAAGCCAAACTTGCAACAAAAAAAAGGTCACAGTCACTGTTTGGTGGCTTGTTGCGTGTCTGATCCACCACAGCTTTCTGAATCCCAGTGAAAGCATTATATCTGAGAAGTATGCTCAGCAAATTTTTGAAATGCACCAAAAACTGCAATATCTGCAGCCAGCATTTGTTCAATAGAAAGGACCCAAATCTTCTCCACAACAATGCCTGACTGCATATCGCACAAGCAATGCTCCAGAGGCTGAACGAACTGGGCTACACAGTTCTGCCTTGTCCGCCATATCCACCTGCCCTTTGTCAACTGACTACCACTTCTTCAAGCCATCTTGACAACTTTTTGCAGGGAAAATCTTTCCATAACCAGCAGGTGGCAGAAAATGTTTTCCAAGAGTTTGTCAAACCCCAAAGCACAGATTTTTTACACTATGAGAATAAACAAACTTATTTCTCATTGGCAAAATGTGTTGATTGTAATGGTTCCTATTTTGATTGATAAAGATATGTTTGAGCCTAGTTACAGTGATCTGATGTGAAGAGCCATCTCACTGGAAAAGACCCTGATTCTGGGAAAGATTGAGGGCAGGAGGAGGAGAGGGGGACAGAAGATGAGATGGTTGGATGACATCACCTACTCAACGGACATGAGTTTGAGTAAGCTCCAGGAGATAGTGAAGGACCGAGAAGCCTGCCACGCTGCAGTCCACGGTGCTGCAAAGAGTCAGACACAACTGAGCAACTGAATGACAATATAATGATTTACAAGGCATGCTCTGAAATTACAAGTACATTTGCACCAACCTAATGCATAGTCTAATAGACTATCTTAAAAAATAATGTGGTTCATTATGGAAATTTGGAGAAATCTTGTTGGAAATCATATCTCAACTGAATCTTGGAGGATAAGACAAACTGATCAGCAGAATGATGGAGGGGGAGGATACTTTGAGTGAATGCAAGTTACAGAAGCAGGTCATATACTCAGAAAAAAGGATAGTTTGTATAGCGGAGCATAGAGTACAACATGGAAATGACAGGATGTAGCAGGAGAGGTAATAGGAAGGGCAGTATGTTTCAAACTAACAACTCAGACTTTATAGGTAGGCTGGTAAAGTGCTTTAAGCAGAGGTGTGATATGATCTGATTCTCATTTTAGATTTTAGATTAGTAGAATGCTTTACAAATAGAATTCAATAAATGCTAAAGAGATAAATGAATCTGTATGATGAGACATTGATTCCCCAAATTTAAACTTTATGAGTGTATGTGTATGTATGTATATGTGTGTGTGATGAACACAAATCACAGTAATACAAGTGCTATGCAAAATGAAACATATAACATAAGCAGGAAAACATGGGTTGACATTCAGAAATATTTCTTCTTTCTCTGCCCAACCACACTGATCTACACGGGAATTCTTACATATCTTAATGAATAAATACTGCATTGGGTTGAACTACATTTCTCCCAAACTCATAACCACCAAGAAAGTCAAAATGTGACCTTAATTGGAAATACGGTCTTTGCGGAGGTAATCAATTCCTTCAAGATGAGGTCATACTGAATAAGGGTGACTCCAATGACTGATGTCCTTGTAAGACAGCCAAGTGAAGACACATAGATACAAGTACAGAGGGAAGACGGTCATGTGAAGGTACAGACAGACACACAGAGGCACGACAGCCATGTAACGTATCGAGATATAAACACATAGAGAGAAGATACCCATGTGAAGATACAGAGACAGACACACAGAGGGAAGACAACCATGTGAAGACAGAGGCAGGCATTGGAATGAAGCAGCATCAGGTCACAGAACACCAAGAACTGCTGACAACCACCAGACACTAGAAAGACTGATGATTAAGCTGAAGTTCCAATACTTTGACCACCTGATGCAAAGAAAGATGCAGAAGAGGGCAGCAGAGGATGAGATGGTTGGATGGCATCACTGACTCCACAGACATGAATCTGAATGAACTCAAGGAGATAATGAAGGACAGGGAAGCCTGGTGTCCTGCAGCCCATGGGGTCACAAGGAGTCGGACATGACTGAACAACTAAACAAGACCAACACCACCAAATGCTAGAGGAGAGGCATAGGTCAGTTACTCCCTCTGAGTCTCCAGACAGAAACAACTCTGCTGTGGTACATATACATAATGGAATATTACTCAGCTATTAAAAAGAATGCATTTGAATCAGTTCTAATGAGGGGGATGAAACTGGAGCCTATTATACAGAGCAAAGTAAGTCAGAAAGAAAAACACCAATACAGTATATTAACACATATGGAATTTAGAAAGATGTTAATGATGACCCTATATGCAAGACAGCAAAAGAGACATGGATGTAAAGAACAGACTTTTGGACTCTGTGGGAGAAGGCAAGGGTAGGATGATTTTAGAGAATAGCATTGAAACATGTATATTATCATACGTGAAATAGATCACCAGTCCTGGTTGGATACATGAGACAGGATGCTCAGGGCTGGTGCACTGGGATGACCCTGAGGGATGGGGAACACATGTACATCCATGGCTGATTCATGTCAAGGTATGGAAAAACCACTACAATATTGTAAAGTAGTTAGCCTCTAATTAAAAACAAAAAGAAACAACTCTGCTAACACCTTAATTCCAGACTTATGTCTCCAGAACCATGAGAGAATAAATCTCTGTTGTCCTAAGCTACACAGTTTATAGCATTGTTTTGCGACAGCCCTTGGAACCTAACACACACACACATGGCAGCTTGTCCTGTTTAGGCTGCAAGGGCACTAGGGGAGTGGACTGTGGTTCCCAGAAGAGGATATTCCCATTAGCACAGCACGCAGAGGACAAAACACTGTCCTTCTACTTGTATCTGGCAACTCCTCATCTGCCTTTCTCCCCACCTGGCACTTATTTTCCACCTGGATTTGCATTGGGAAATATTTACAGGCTTTATTATTCATCCAAACTGAATGCATATATAAAAATAACTTTGGTTTGTGTGTACCCTGATTTGCCAAGGTGCTGCCTTACTTTTATGGAGACTCTGGTTAAAAGCTAATTCAGTATTTGCTATAAAAAACACTCACTACTTTAATCAATACACCATGCAGGGATTTTGTAAGATGAATGTTTGAGTGTTTCAGCCATAAATGATTTTTAAAAGTTATTAGACTGAGGCCTCTCCCTTCTGCTTCATGCAGTCCCTTCGGTACAGAGCAAGAAGATTAGCATCAGTGTTTGGGGAGCAAGCTTACTGAGTCAGAAGACATGAGGAATATATCATTAAGTTTTTAAACTAACAGCATGTACTTGTTTCAACTAAATTTGAGGGGAAACCAAATGTAGAGTGAGCAGAATGATTTAAAATGAGTGAATTCATTGAAGTTGGAATACGTATTATCAACAAGACAAGTCAGGAAACAAAAATAGCAGAGGTCCTAAAGGCTTAAAAGCAGTGGCCTGGAACTAAACTTCCTTCACCTGGAATAGAGTGAACTTCTTACTCTCAACCTTGAAAAGTACCTAATTTTTCAGAGGACAGAGTGATTGTGGAAGGGCTGCAGAGGAGAGAGTTGACAAACACAAGGGGAATTACAGTAGGTATACACTTCCACAGAAGCGGCCATCTGTTGGCGTATATTCTTCTCTAGTTCTTCTGGCAAATTATGAAGGAAAAGAAGAACAACCCCATTCCATAACCTGCACGTATAAGACAGATCTTAGGCAAATCCCCTAAGGGGTTTCTTAGAAGATGAGAAAAATAATTGCTTTTCCATGGGAGTGATGCAGACCTAGCTTCTCCTTGCTGGACCCTGGCAGGACTACTATTTTTAAGGGGGCAAAATATGAGTGTTTCTGATTGAAAATTCCCCTCTCAAAGATCCATAATTCCCTTATCACTGAAACCTTAAACAAAGCCCTTGAGACAAATCAATGGTCTAATAAATGAAAAAAATAAAATAGAAATCCATCTAAGGGGCCACTCCAGTCTGAATTCCAATACAGGTAAATTTATAACACAGTAACCTTGGAAAAGTTTCCCATAATAAATATGTTTAACACATCATTTTCTTATTACAGACATGTATTTTTTCTTGGTAAAGACTTAAGTATATTTTACATTCTTCATACATAGATGTATGAGAAATAATGGAATCTGGATATTAGTTAGAAAAATGACCTGGTTAGAAAAATAACTTGGAGAAGTTAATGGCAACCCACTCCAGTTTTCTTTCCTGGAGATCCCATGAACAGAGGAGCCTGGAGAGCTACAGTCCATGGGGTTGCAAAAGAGTAGGACACGGCTGAGTAAATGTACAGCAACAGCAACAGAGGAATGACAAGTCATCAGATTTTTGATAGTAGAGATAGTTCCTTGATGATTAAAGTATCATTTTCCAAACTAAGGAAGAAATCAGAGGTTGCCATAGAAATAAATACTATAGGCTATTTAGATTATAAAAGGACACAGGAGGAAAATAATAAGCAGTTGTTTTGGTTCTTATGATCTGCACCATCCAATACGGTAGCCAATGGTCACTCTACCTAATTTCAAATTCAAATCAATAGAAATTAAATAAAACTTAGTTCTCAATTGTCTTAGCTACATTTCAAGTGCTCAATAATCATAAGCAGCTGTGTTTGGAGAAGATCTAGAACATTTACAACTTGGTATAAAGTTTTATCTTAGTTTATGTTGTCAATTTATCATTTATTCCACTGGCAACTATTGGCATAAATATTAATCCAGTTTCCCAAAGTGCAGGATTTTTTCCTCCAAAGAGGTTTATATACCAGGAAAGTTAAGCTTCCTATTTAGCTTCAAGTATTTTTCCTTCTCATCTTGTGATTGCCAAGGACCAGGCTTGATGGAAAACCTCATGATAGCACTAGCTCAACATTTTACTAAGCTACTTGAAACGGTTACAGAACACACTGTCATATTTTAAATCACATTTGAGTCAACAGACTATATGACCTTTGGCACACTGCTTTTGCCCTTTACTGTAGATTTGAAAGTACCTTCATTGACGGTATTTGTTTTAAAATGGCTATTTTCAAAGAAAGCCATCTCAAAAGTAAGATGCATGTCTATATGGCATAATGAGGAAGAAAACAAAGCCAGGGGTTGGTTTTAAAAATTACTCAATTAGACAAACAAAAGACAATTCAATAGAAGTACAGGCATGGTTCTGAACAATTCCTTAAAAAAAGAGGGTATACAAACTACCACTAAGGATAACCTCTTTAAAAACTTGAAAAATGTTCATTAAAACTAACCTTTATATAATGAACATGCACTGCAACAGCTAAAACTTTCAAACATTTGTTTCTAAATGGCTGAGTTGTGGTGCAACTAGGAACTCTAGTACTTTGGTTTTTCGAGTCTAAATTGAGCCAACCACTTCAGGAAAATTCTATATATCCTTTAATTTAATTTAGTATTAACCTCTGCTAGCTTGATACCATGAAAAATGTTTATAGCAATTCTATTGAAATAGCCAAAAACTGGAAATAACTCAATGTTTATCAACATGAAGTGAATACATAATTGTGGAATAAGCATACAATAAAATAATATTATTCAGGAAAATAAACAAATACTTAAAATAACAAAATGGGTAATTTTCACAAATATTATTTTCAGCTAAAGAAGTCAGAGCGGAAATAATGTGTATTTTATCATTTCATTTATATGAGAATTTAAATTTTTTTAAAAAGCTAGAAAAGAAAAAACAAACCTTAATCTATGGGGATACAAATCAGGTGAATTTAAGTAGTAATAACTCAGAGAAGGCTTCATGGCTGCTTCCAGGGTGTCAATATAATTCACTTATCGAGCTGGTGAAGATCCCATGGAGTTCTTGTTAGAACTTAGGAGTAGAAAAATGGCAGTGGTAAATGAGCTCTGGTTGTACCACCAGGATGTCTGGTTTCCCTTTCAGCTTGAGTATTCAGGTTGTGTGTCTTTGGGCAAAATTTAACCCTCATAATTTGTAGCCTAATAGATGCTCAGTCAGATGAGTCACTCAGTCATCTCCGACTCTTTGCGACCTCATGGATTGCAGCACGCCAGGCCTCCCTGTCCATCACCAACTCCTGGAGTTTACTCAAACTCATGTCCATTGAGTCGGTGATGCCATCAAGACATCTTATCCTCTAGTTTGCCTCTCATACCATGTTTATCTTATTCACTGTGATACTACTAACATTGAGCATATTTCATGTTCCATGAAAATTGCTCACTAAATAATTATTAATAAAATAGATTACATATAGCATGTTTCCATGGAGAAAATTACTTCTTTTTCATTTATTGAAAGCTGAACACTTTCCTTGTAAAATATGTCATGCGGACAAAAATATGACATTTTGTTTTAGTCCTCCCATCTCCATGCTGACAGCTAGAGTAAGTGTGAGTCCAGGGTTCTGTTCCTCCCTAATCTTCCCAGGTAGCTCGGTGGTAAAGAATCTGCCTGCAAGGCAGGAAACCCGGGTTCAATCTCTAGGCTGGGAAGAGCCCCTGGAGGAGGAAATGGCGATGCACTCCAGTACTGTTGCAGAGTCGACAGAACTGAACGACTGATCACACACAAGAAATATGATTTGGTCATCATTACCATTACTAAATTCATACAGAGGTGAAAGTTTTATATAGTTTTATTATAAACTATCAAATGTTTGGTTAATTTTTAACAAAAGCTTTCCAATAGGACATTTGCATTTTCTGACTGCAGTTAAGCGTTTGTCAGTATGGGTCTGTAGGCAGAGGTGGGGGAAAGTCTAGCAGGAAATTCCTTCTTGAAGCTGATCTAATTCCCTACTCTGTGTGTATCCAGCCTCCTCTCTCCCAGCCAATTAGAACAGGAAGGAAAGCTTCCTGGGAGGAGAGGACCATTTTACCAGACAACTCATATTCTAAAGCCAGTGTTTGGAGGAATTCCCTGGTGATCCACTGGTTAGGACTCAGCACGTTTACTGCCAAGGGCACAGCTTCAGTCCCTGGTGAGAGAACTAAGATCCTGCAAGCCACGCAGCACAGCTGACATTAAAAATAAAGCCAGTATCTGCAAATCCTGTGTTTGCCAACTGAATGTGTACTACCCACTAGCCTCAAAAAGCCTCAAGTAGTCTCTACAGTAATTGTCTGTTAGTAACATCTTCACATAAGCAAATAGGAAAGATCCATCTTTTCCAGAAGAAGCTACCATCAACCTCAGGCCTGAAAACAGTTCCACAGATAATGTCTTGAAGAAACTGAAGTCACAATCAAGAAGATGGGTGAGCATAAAGATGAGGACAAGGGTAGGCAGACAAGGATGTTAAGAAGAAGAAAAGAGAGTCTACCATACAGCACAGAGAACTCTACGCAATGCCCCGTGGTAACCTAGATGGGAAGGAAATTCAGAACAAGAGGCGGTAGGTGTATACCTATGGCTCATTCCCTGTGCTGGGCAGCAGAAGATAACATAACACTGTGAAGCAACTACACTCCAATAAAAACTCTAGAGAAAAAGCTCAACATAACCCCCTCAACTCGAGATGAGGTCTTATTTTGCTGCAGTGACTTGAACAGAACCCCAGCCACACGGATCGAGGTCTGACTCCCCCTTTGCACATATCTAGGAGAAGCCCAAATGCCCTGCCTCAATGAAAAGGAGTTCTGACAACTCGAGAGCAAAGAGGAGTCATATATCTCACAACAAGATGAGGGCTCACTCTCTTGGAGAAACTCAGTAGGAACTCTGATAGCCCTGTCGAAACTCGAGAGGAAACCTCAGGTTCACACCTCAACTACAGATGAGGCCCTATTCCGCTGTGCTGACTCGAGAAGAGCCCCGAGATGGCCCTTGCACATCGAAACGAGGGCCTGACCAAAAGGAGGAACAAGAGGAGGGGAAAAAAGCACCCCTAACACAACTGGCTGAAACAACAGACAGTAGAATGACAATCCCTAAAACTCTACAATTGAAATCATTAGACAGAGATGAGATGACTTTAAAAAAATACAAAAGGATAATAAAAAAACACAACTAAAGGAAAAGAAACTCTTCAGGTAACCAAGTAAGGTTTTAAAAGGAACAAGTAAATATGACTATATTGGAGATAAGACTTTTAAATAGGCAGTTAGGTTAAAATGAGGTCATATATATGAGCCCTAATAAAATATGACCGGCGTGTTTGAAAGAAGAGGTGATTAGGATAGAGAAACACTCAGAGGGAAAAAATAAAATAAAATAAAATAAAAGGAACAAGTAAAACTTATAGACATATAAAATATAATTGACATCAAAACTTACTAGTTGGTTTTTAAAAGAACAAAAGGTGAAATTGAAGAAAACCAGAAGGAAGTTCTTAAGACTATTTTCACACTCCATTCCAAAGAGTCAGAAAGATGGATAAAAGCACAGGTTTCTACTTTTCAAATATTTCAAAAGATTTCAAGCATTTTAATTAATAAGTTTTGTTGTGTTACTACATTTAACAATAATCTTTTCCTAAATCCTTTACTAAAGGTATTCTTATATGTGTGTTTGTGTAAAAATGTAAATATATATTTAGAACATATGATCAACTTTATATTTTTTATATAAAGATACATGGCAATTCACTGTCAGAGAAAGCCACTAAAATAATCAAAGTAATGAAACTGCTAATTAAATGAAGATGGTAAAATCCACCACCAATTTCCTCAGAATGGTACTTACAGTAAGAACAGCCATAGACCTCAATTCTGAGCCCAATGCGGCCTTCTCCATTCCAATCCAGAGGCACAAAGCGGACGTAGCGGGCAATGACCGGATGCTGTAAATCATGCCGGACAACACTATCAGAGTTGACGTTCCCAGGAAACGCCTGGCAAGAAAAAAAAGAGATATGAATGAAAGAGCCACGTGTACCCCAATGTTCATGGCTGCATTGTTTACAATAGCCAGGACATGGAAGCTACCTAGATGCCCATCAACTGAAGAATGGATAAGAAAGCTGTGGTACATATACACAATGGAATATTACTCAGCATTAAAAAAAAATTCATTTGAAGCAATTCTACTCAGATGGACGAAACTGGAGCCCATTATCCAGAGTGAAGTAAGCCAGAAGCAAAAACAACAATACAGTATATTAACGCATATATATGGAATTTAGAAAGACAGTAACGAGAACCCAACATGCGAGACAGCAAAAGGAACGCAGATGTATAGAATAGACTCGTGGACTTTGTGGATGAGGGTAAGGGTGGGATGA